>JAPXFY010000238.1:10000-27500 GCA_030674185.1 Monoplex corrugatus
CTGCTCTTCTGTTCTGTGAGGGTAAAGCCAAATTGTTTTGTTCTTATCCACCGCTTTCCTCAGCACATAATCGAGACAGATGATGAAAATGTAGGGGGCAAGCGTATCTCCTTGAAGGACTCCAGCAGTGATGTTGAAGTAGTCTGTATCTCCATCAGGGGAGCGAACCATACAGCGGGTATTCTGATACAGCATCATGATGGCGTCTACTGTTTCCTTGGGTAGTCCATATGCAGTTAGAATCTACTTAATCTTTCCTTGGTGGATCGAATCAAAAGCTTTGGAAAAGTCGATAAATAGGAGAACAGCTGGGAGGCTTTTGGTTTTTATGCCTTCCAATACATGTCTGATGGTGAGTATTTGTCCTGATGTCGATTTGTTTTGGCGAAACCTGTTTTGTTTTTTTCCTCAGAACTGGATCTATCTCTGGCCTTATCCTATTTAGGAGCATTAGGTTGTAGATCTTTGCAGAAATTGCAGTTACGATCTATGAATAATCAGAAATATGTACTGGGAACAAACAGCTGCAATGAGAATAGAAACAATATAAGCTCTTTCCAAAATATCAAAAGAGGAGTCAGACAGGGTTGTATTTTGTCACCAGATCTGTTTTTACTTTACAGCGAAAACATCACGAGAAACCTAGAAGAAGACCCTGGATTAAAGATTGGAGGAAAAATGATAAACAACATTCGATACACAGATGACACCGTGCTAATTGCAGAAAATGAAAGGGACCTACAAAACCTTGTGAATATACTAGAAATAGAATGCAAAGGTAATGGATTGGAATTAAACAGCAGGAAGACTGAAGTCATGGTGATCAGTAAAAAAAAACATGAAATCCCCTCATCAAAATAACAGCAAATGGCACAACCTTGAGACAGGTTGATAAGTTTAAATACCTGTGAACGATCATTTCATCAGATGGCAGATGCACATCAGAAATAGCCGGCAGAATCAGCCAAACCAAAACAGCATTCAAGAAGATTAAAAACATTCTTACCAACAAATGCCTATCAATTAACATCAGGAAGAGAGTTTTTGAATGTTACATAGAACCAATACTGTTGCACGGTTGTGAGGCGTGGACAGACAACAAGCAAAACCAGACAAGATTGAGGCAGCTGAGATGTGGTTTCTGAGAAGAATGTTGAGAGTTCCATGGACAGCAAAGAAAACAAACGAGACAGTCTTGATGGAGGCAGACACAAGTACATGAAGATCATTCATAAGGAAGATAAGGAAAAGACAGGCAAATTTGGAGGCCATTTTATGAGGAAAGGAGATTTGGAGCACCTGGTCACAACAGGAAAACTGGAGGGAAAGAGAGCACCAGGTAGACCCAGGGAGAATTTGTTGGATGTACTTGCAGAGTGGCTGAAGACGAGGAGGGTGGAGGAGATGCTTGAGGCAACAATAGATAGAGACAGATGGAAGTCCATGATCGCCAACACCACGCGGCAAGGTACCTGATGATATTGATGAGTCTGTCTCCTGCGGGTTTGCCAAAGTGGTATGCAAATTCAATGTCAGACTGTTTCACTGAAGCACTGACTTTATTGCCACTCTGATGATCCAGGATTATGTTCATTTTCCACACAATATGATAATGTCTATAATACTTATATTGTACGATCAAACACTGTGACAGGGAGTCATATCTACAAGAATTGTCTGCCATCATGTCAAACACAAAAAACTGCGACTTCACAACAAGCAATCAACATGATGCACATCTCGCTCGCACACAAACGAATAGAGTAGAGAACGATTCACTTCATTCCAGGTATCACACGTGCTATACATAATAAAGTCTAACACAAGATGTTAACACACTGAAGTGGTAAATGTCTTCTGGCCTGTTAAACCTGTTACATTTTACCACAATCGTAGAAAGGTATACCCACAAAATCATCGTTATAAAACTACAACACTCGTACCATTATCAATCGGAACCACACGCTACTTTTTCTAATGGTGCTATCCAGAACAAAGAGAATCTAACAGTACGTGCTCATATATATCGTCCTTCTTCTTCTTCGCCTTTTTCTTCTTCCTCTTCTTCTATTTCTTGTTCTCATGATTATGATAATTATTTTCATCATCATTATTATTGTTGTTCTCATATGGAGTTGTACAAGTCAAAAAACAAAGGTGGATGGGGGGGGGGGGGGGGAGAATCTAATCATGCACTGTTGGCAGAATATCATCAATATATTATACTATTCACAGCAGGTTGGGGGTCTAGTGCCTAACTGTTTATTATATCAATTAATTTGTACAAATCAGTTCAAGCTAGGTGTGTCAAAGGGTTGATGTAAGGTGTCTAGTGTGTTGGCTAGTGATTGTGTGCTTGTCACCTCTCACTTTCAGCCTATACCGTTGGCAAGCAATGCTGCATCAACTAATGCAAAAAGGAGAGCAGAATGCGCCTCTCTCTGTCAGTACATAGCCTGTCTATCAGCAAGCCCTACGTTGTGCCTCCTCATGGTGACATGCAGTAACTGAGCAACTCTTTAACTCGGGCTAAAACTCGAGGGACTCGAAGGAGGTCTGGCCTCCAGACGTGCGACACGCAGGCCTACCGGTGTGTGAACATGCCCTGGTGCCCATGAACCAAACCCATACCTATGGGTAAATAGTACCATTTTTTGTGGGTGTCTTGTGTAAAGCCAGGGCTAAGGGAGTGAACCCTAACAGAAAATACACCACCGCCTTCTGGTTATCTCGGGAGAAACTAAAACTAACCGAATTTACCCTGACAGAAATTCGCCCCTACTGCCTTGTGGGTAGTTGTGCGTATGACAAAGGGATGCGGAGATTCAATACAAAAACCCATGGAAGGCAACGGGAAACCACCATCGTATACTCCCAAATTGTCATGGCCAAACAAAATACAAAAAAAGAGGATAACGACGTAAATAGAGACTCCTGTGGAGCACCTTTGTCTGGTAGGGACCGTGACACCAGACCATCAGCAAGTTACTGCGATCAAAATTAAAGAATATCAAAATTGCAGTGTGGAATGTAGAGACAAGATGATGAAAAGCGTTCTTACCAACAAATGTCTATCAATTAACACCAGGAAGACAGTTTTTGAGTGTTATAAAAGAACTGATACTATGGTACAGTTGTGAGGCATGGACAGTCAACACGCAAAGCCAGAACAAAGTTGAGGCAACTGAAATGTGGTTTCCAAGAAGACTTCTGACAGTTCCATGGAAATCAAACGAGACAGTCTTGAAAAAAGCAGACACACGAAGATCATTAAGAAAGAAGATAAGGGAAAGACCAGCAACATTTACAGGCCATTTCGTGAGGAAAGAGAAATTAAAGCACCTGGAAAGTTGGAGGGAAAGAGAACACCAGGTAGACCCAGAGAGAAACTATTGGATGTGCGTGCAGTGTGGCTGAGGACAGAGAGGGTGGGAGATACACATGCAGCAACAAGGGACAGATTCGTACGGAGGGCCATGATTACCAACGCCACGTGGCATGGCACAAGCTAAATACCTGATATTGCTCAGTCACACAGTGGGGCTGTAATAATTGATACTAGCCTCAGCAAGCTGAGGGTCAAATTGTACACAGACTATACATTGTTATAATGTTAAGTTGTGTGTGATTTTGTTTCTGGTTTTATATGCAATTGTCGAACTTTATTTAAATTTAAACAAGGTTAAGGCTTATGGCTTATTCTGGACGGCAAATCATAAGGCCATGATGGACATCTGTCATGTTAGCCAGCTAAGGATTGCCTGTTGATTAGATTGATTTGTTGAAGTGGACGATGAAAATGAGGTAAGACTGATTAAAACTCTTGATCTTAACCATTATCGTTTATGGATCAAAATGTACTTAAGTAGTTAATTTTTGTTGTGTACATGTGTATATATGTGAGTGTTGGTGTGTATGAGTTTGATATACATACATGTATATATATATATATATATATATATATATATATATATATATATACGCAAAGAGAGAGAAACAGACAGAAAGACAGAGACAGAAAGACAGAAAGAGTGAGAGAGAGGTAGAGAGACAGACAGACATAAAGAGTGAGAGAGGGGTAGACAGACAGACATATAGAAAGAGTGAGAGAGGGGTAAAGAAAGAGAGACAGAGTTAGACAGAGACAGAGAGAGAGGCAGAGACAGAGACATAGAGAGAAAGACAGAGACAAAGGCAGACAGAGAGACAGAGAGAAAAAGAGAGAGGCAGAGAGACAGAGAGACAGAGAGAGAAAGATGGAGAGAAAAAAGATGGAGAGAGAGAGACCAAGAGATAGACAGAGAGAGACAAACAGTCAGACAGACAGACACACACAGACAGACAAAGTCATTCATGAAATATTACTTGTTCTTCCCAGAAGTATTTTATTAAGATATAGTGCTACTTAGCATTCTGTTTCTTTTTTTCCTTATAGAATTGATTTGTTTTATTCATTGTTTTTCCTGATAGCTCTTTTTTTCCCTTAGTTGACCAGAAAATCGAACAGTAGTTGAAAATCGTGAAGAGCAGGGCATGGCCCAGCCTCATTGGTAAAAAACAATCGAGAAATAGGTTGGTTGGAAACCAGTGAAATTTGACGTGAAATTATTTTTTTTGGGATTTTCTCATCACGAGATTGGCAAACCCACTAAATGACCATTAAACCTGTGTATATATGACTATGAGATAAAAACAAAATCAGTGTAGACATTGCTATTGACCAAACAGCACTTAATAAGCTCTGGCACTTGACCATTTCTGAGTCTGTGTAGACCTCCTTAAAGTCAATACACTTTACAATATGCATTGATGATCATTACATTATGTAATATGATCACCGAATATTCAAATACACAACTTTTGATTTCAGACACAGTCATCACAGCACTTTCAACGTTTCCCCTGAATGCCAAATTCATCAAGATCACGCTGTTTTATATGAGACAACCATGGATCAGAGAAACGTAACAAAATTTATCACGACTGTTATCATGACAGCTGAGGCTACTTCATCAGTAAACAGCTCTTACTTTTATTCAGTATTATTTCAATCTTCAGTATGGTTGAGGACCATCTGCATGCCCCTCATAGCTTGTGTGGGTATGTTTGGCAACGTGATGGTTATCGTGATTGTTTATCGGTTTCAAAACAACCATTCCTCCTTGGATCACTATTTCTTGTGCCTAGCTGTGTCTGATCTCTGTTTCATCATAACAGGACCAGTTAACGGCGCAGTTTTTCAACTGACTGGGTACAGCCCATTTTTCCTTCATGAAGTTGTTTGTAAGCTGTGCTTTTTCCTGTTAAACAACACAGCTGCTTGCTCTGCATGGCTTGTAGTGCTGATGGTGACACACAGAGCCGTGTCTGTGGTGTGGCCACATCGTGTGAACGTGATATGCACAGCCAAGACATCGTGGACCATCATTGTGAGTGTCGTCATCTTTCTAAGCGTGACTCACTCTCATTATCTGTATGGAGCTGAACTTTCTGGTGGAGTTTGTATATTAAAGGATAATTATTTAGTAACATTTGAGTTGAACGTGTGGCCCAAAATCTCACTTGTTTCATTTTCTTTACTGCCTTTCGTTGCTATGATGATCAGCAACATTGTACTTGTGATGAAATTAAGAACATCAGTGAAGGAAATTGGTGACCAGTTTGCCACTACCAAAAGTCAGAACAGTGGGAGAAAGAGAAAAGTAAACTCCATCACTCTCACAGCTCTGGCTGTGTCTGTCTCCTTCATTGTCTTCACTTTACCTTTCCACATTTTTTTTCTGATAAGATCTATTGTTGATCGCCCTGAAACAGCTGATCGTGAAGTATTATTTGAGTTTATAATTGATCTTACACTATGTATCGGCTATTTGAATTATTCCATAAACTTTTATCTGTACTGCCTGACAGGCCATAGGTTCAGAAAAGAATTCCTTAAGGTCATCAGTGGATTGTTTCCCTTCCTCAGATGTCTTTAAATATGTGACAAAAAATTAACATTTAGTTACTGCTAGTTAATCGTTTAATCGGTGTTCACATTCAATGGCAAAGAACAGATAGACATCACCAGAAACTACAGAAAAATCAGGAGCAGCATTAACAGCTAACAACAATGACGACGATGATTACGAATCGAAATAGAAAAACAATTGCAACAACTTCAGAATTATGCTATATAGCTGTTGTTGTGTATTTTGTTTTTTTCAAAACTGCAGAATCGTAATACCAACAGAAAGACACATTCATGTGCAGATTGCACTTGGAGTTAAGAGGTCAATCACATTGAAAAGAACATTTCCATTGCTACACCTATGAGTACCCACACACACACACGCACACACACACACACGCACACAGACACACAACACCACACACACACACACACACACACACACACACACACACACACACACACACACACACACACACACACACACACAAAAGACCATATTGTTGATGTGAAATTAATTTCTGTTCTTGGAAGTGTGGATTGAAAAAAAACAATGTACTGGTATGAAATCATAAAAACCAGTTTTCAGATCAACTTGTTCGATTGTCAATTTGTTTTCCACACAGTCAAATATTGAGATAAATGAAAACATAGATATGAAAACAAATGCAGATGGAGAACACTTAAGAATTGTCTTTGAAACGTTTTGTCCTTACCAATTTTTTAAATACTTGAATCTTGAATAGAACGCTTCATGAAAGATTACAAATCAACATAATATACCAGAGAGAAGAAATATTAAGTGTCAACATACATGTATTCTTAAAAAAACAATAATTAACAAATAAGTAAACTCTTCTCCATCCTTTTTGCAGCAATACTGTTTGATGCATCGACAGATTTTGACAAGAGTCTGTACATCAAGTCTCACTCAGGTTGACCATTCTTCCAACTTCACTTTCAGTTTCAGTTTCAGGTTCAATTTCTCAAGATGACATTTCCTCGCTCGTAATGAATTACATATGCAATAACGTCACAGGAGCCATGTCATGGAGAAGATCCTCAGGTCCTACCTAGATAGTGTCATAATCCTGGAGTCGTAGGGGAGTGAGGTGACAAACTTCAAGCAACCGAAATTGAGGTCCCACCAGTCAGTACGTGGCCTCTCCATCATCAAGCCCTATGTTATGCCTCTTCGTGGTGACATGTGGTAACTGAGCACCTCACGGACTCAGGCTAAATCTCAAAGAACTCAGAGGAGTCTGGCCCCCTGACGTGCGGCATGCCGGCCCACCAGCGTGTGGATAAGCCCTGGTGCCCACGTACTAGATCATCAGCCATGGATGAATAGCTCCACTGCCTTATGGACATCTCAGGAGAGAATAAGGCTAAGGCAGTAAACCCTGAAAAAAAATCACCTTACTGCCTTGTAGGTTGTCTTAGAAGAGACCGTAAACAAACCGATGGAAGGCAATGGGAAACCACCATCGTACGCTCCCAAGACTTCATGGCCAGACAATCCAATAAACTGAAGTGTAAAGACGTAAATAGGTGCTCCTATGGAGCACCTTCGTCCGGTAGGGACCGTCATGCTGCGCAGGTGACGCCAGACTGTCACAAGCTACTGCGTCCAATCTCAACTTCAGGAAGAATACCAAAATCGCAGCATGGAACATAAGAACATTGTTGCAAAAAGGTAAATTAGACAATATCAAAATATACCTATAATCCTGTTGAATCAAAAGCCCGTTTCATCGATTCCATTTTTTTTCAGCCCCAGTTTGACATAGATTTGGGTCCTAACCCTGGAAGGCAGCAGAATTAGATTGCACATATTCAAGACACTATAAGCCTTGACATTGACTGAAATTGTTTTAATTGTCCCAGCTCACTTCCTGTGATTTATCAAGACTGATCGTTAAGTCCAGAGACACTGGAAACGGCATCAAATGTGTTCGATAGTTTCTGTGAGTTTTCATAGGATGTAATAATGTGAACAGTTGCATAGTCTGTGAACACATTGATTCCTTGTGAACATCGTGTTAAACAGTGTGACACCTGCATGTGTTATCATTGAACTGCAGTTCCATATGTGGTTCATCTAGATCTCCCTCTGATAACCTGGCAAACTCCTTGAGTCTGCGGAAATCCCTGTCATCATCATCATGTGCCCTGTTGCATGGCGTTGGCGATCATGGCCCTTGATATGCTTCTATCCCTTGTTGCTGCAAGCATATCTTCCACCCTCTCTGTCCTAAACCATCCTGCAGGTCTGTCCAATATTTTTTCCCTGGGTCTAGGTGGGGTTCTCTTTCCCTACAGCTTTCCTGTTGTGACCATCATCTTCATCTTCATCATCAGGTGCCCTGCCGCATGGCGTTGGCGACCATGGACTTCCACCCATCTCTATCTCTCGTTGCCCCTAGCATCTCCCCCATCCTCCTCGTCCCCAGCCACTCCGAAAGTCAGTCCAGCATTCTCTCCCTGGGTCTACCCGGTGCTCTCTTTCCCTCCAGCTTTTCTGTTGTGACCAGGTGCTCCAAATCTCCCTTCTTCATAAAATGGCCTATAAATGTTGCCTGTCTTTTCCTAATCTTCCTTATGAGTGATCTACTTGTGTCAGCCTCCATCAAGACTGTCTCGCTTGTTTTCTTTGCTGTTCATGGAACTCTCAACATTTTTCTTAGAAACCACATCTCAGTTGCCTCAATTTTGCTCTGGCTTTGTCTGCTGACTGAACACGCCTCGCATCTGTACAACAGTATTGGTTCTATATAACATTCAAGGACTCTCTTTCTGATGTTAATTGATAGGCATTTCTTGGTAAGAATGCTTGTCATCTTCTTGAATGCTGTTTTGTGTCTGCCTGCTATTTCCGATGTGCATCTGCCATCTGATGAAATGACCGTTCCCAGGTATTTGAACTTATTAACCTGTGTCAAGGTTGTGCCATTTGCTGTTATTTTGCAGGAGTGGATTTCATGTTTTTTTACTGATCACCATGACTTCAGTCTTCCTGCTGTTTCGTTCCAACCCCTTACCTTTGCTTTCTATTTCTAGTATATTCACAAGGTTTTGTAGGTCCCTTTCATTTTCTGCAATTAGCACGGTGTCATCTACGTACCGAATGTTATCATTTTCCCTCCAACCTTTAATCCAGGTTCTTCTTCTAGGTTTCTTATGATGTTTTCGCTGTATAGTGAAAACAGATCTGGTGACAAAACACAACCCTGTCTGACTCCTCTTTTGATGTTTTGGAAAGAGCTGATATTGTTTTTTATTCTCATTGCAGCTGTTTGTTCCCAGGACATATTCCTGATTATTCGTAGATCATTTCCATCAACATTGAGTCTCTCCAGTTGGTTGATCAATTCTTCGTGTCGTACCCAATCGAAAGCCTTGGTATAGTCAACAAAGCATAAATACAAATCCTTATTCCTCTCAATTGACCTCTCTATGATAGTTCTTAGAATGCATATGGCACTAATAGTTCCTTTCCTTTCCACAAACCCACAAACCCACACTGTTCTTCTGCTATTTCTCTTTTGATTGTATTCCTTGTCCTCATCATGATTATTCTTAACAGGATGTTTGTTGCATGACTCATCAAACTGATTGCATTCTATAGCCCCTGTCTTCTTTGGAAGTGCAGTGAACATTGATTTTGACATATCTTTGTGGATTTTTCCAGTGTCATAAATTTCATTTAGGGGGACTGTTATTTTTTCTATGCCAAATTCCTCCGGGGCTTCAATCATCTCTGTAGTAATGTTGTCTGGTCCTGGTGCTTTTTCTGGTTTCATCTTTTTCAGTGCTGCTCTAACTTCATCTTTCATTATGGGTGGTCCTTCAAAGTTCTTTTATATAATGTGTTCTTCGTTTCTGTCATCCTCAAAAAGGTCTTTAATGTACTCGCCCCATCTGTCCAGTGTTTTGTCTTTTTCCATGATAAACGTGCCATCTTTCGATTTTAAGCATCCAGTTGATGTGCATGTATTTTTCCTGTGGACTATTTCTTCAATTCGTCTGTACATATCCTGAGGATCCATTTTGTGTCGTTCTTCTATCTCTTTGCATTTTGTGTTCAGCCAAACTTCCTTAGCTTCATTGCACCTATACCTGATTTCTTTGTTTGTCTTCCAGTATATCTCCTCGTTTCTCTTTGCCCTCCTCCTTTCCTCCATCAAGCCCAAAATTTCATTAATCATCCAGCTCTTTTTTGCTTTTTTATCTGCCTTATGGGATTTCTTCACAGGCTTCATTTATCGAATTTCTCAACTTTGTCCATTGTTCCTCACTATCACCAACGTCTTCCAGAGCACTGAATTTGTTTTGAACATGTACATTAAACTTTTTACGAATCATTTCATCTGTCTTTAGGAGTCCAAAGTTTAGTTTGATGCTGCTTTTGGTCTGTTTCCTTTTCCTCAATTTCAGCCTAAACCTTCCCACTACAGGATTGTGGTCACTGTTGCATGATGATGATGATGTGGGTACTGTATTGCCTGTCTGATCTTGACATTGGTGACATGATGTCCCAACTTATGCCTTTCGCGACTCCTCAGTGGTCTAGACTTGTGACCCAGATTTGGTGAAGATCCATACTTGTGTAAAACAGTGGAGAAACTCTTGCTAAGACATTTTTGTCTCGCGGGTGCGTGGGCACACACACACACACACACACGCGCGCGTGGCCTTTGTATGTTCTTGTCTTTTCCTACTTTTCATTATCAATGATCGTCTTGTGTCTGGCTCCAGCCAGACTGTCTCATTTATTTCCTTTGCTGTCCATAGAACTCGCAACATTCTTCTTAGAAACCACATTTCAGCTGCTTCAATCTTGTTCTAGATTTGTGTGTTGATTATCCATGCCTCATATTTCTATATGACATTGAAGAACTCTCTTCCTGATGTTAATTGATAGGCATCTGTTGGTAAGAATGCGTTTCATCTACTTCAATGCTCTTTTAGTTTGGCCGATTCTGCTGGCTATTTCTGATGTGCATCTGTCATCTGGTAAGATGACCATTCCCAGATACTGAAACTTATCAACCTGTCTCAAAGTTGTGCCATTTCCTGTTATTTTGCATGAGTGGATTTCATGTTTTTTACTTATTACCATGACTGCCGTGTTTTTGCTATTTAGCACCTACCCTTTAATTTTGCTTTCTATTTCTATTATATTCACAAGGTTTGGTAGGTCCTTTTCATTTTCTGCAATTAGTACGGTGTCATCTGCGTAACGGCTGTTCTTTATCATTTTTCCTCCAACCTTTAATCCAGGGCACTCTTCAAGGTTTCTCCTGATGTTTTCGCTGTAAATTGAAAACAAATCAGGTGACAGAACACAACCTTGCCTGACTCCACTTTTGGTATTTTGGAAAGCTTATATCACGGAAATCCCTGTACGCTGACAAAATCTTGCAATAGACATAAGAAAGGGAAGGGGACGTATGATGCTCTAATAGAATGAATTGAACATTACGATACTCTAAGTTCATACCACTAGAATGCATTGAGCATTAATATAGGCAACATGCAAGTCAAGTGGTTCGTTGTAGGTTGTGGTTTCAGATTTTGTATCCACAGCTTTATCAACGAAGCCACAAAACCTCTAAAATCACATTTGCACTTTGCACTATTACTCATTTCTGAAGTACAGCTTCAATCATCGTGCGATTTTAATCCCTTTACGCTGACAAAATATTGAGATAGACGTTATAAAGGGAAGGGAATATATGATACTCTAAGTTCATACCACTAGAATGAATTGAGCATTATGATACTCTAAGTCCATACCGCTCAAATGAATTGAGCATTATGATAACTCTTAGTTCATACCATTAGAATGAATTGAGCATTATGATACTCTAAGTCCATACCACTCAAATGAATTGAGCATTATGATACTCTTAGTTCATACCACTAGAATGAATTGAGCATTATGATACTCTAAGGTTCATACCACTAGAATAAATTGAACATTAAGATAAGTCCATACTACTAAAATGAGTTGAACATGTGCATTTATCCCTTGTCGCCTTAAGTACATCTTCCATCCTCTTTGTCCTAAGCCACCCTGCAAGTCTGTCCAATATTTTCTGACTGGGTCCACCTGGTGTTCTCTTTCCCTCCAGCTTTCCTTCGTCCTGTAGAGACCGTCATGCTGCGCAGGTTGTCTCGTTTGTTTTCTTTGCTGTCCATAGAACTGCCAACATTCTTCTAAGAAAACACATTTCGCCTGTCGCAATCTTGTTCTGCCTTTGCGTGTTGACTGTGCATGCCTCACTACCGTATAACATGATCAGTTATGTATAACATCCAAGAACTCTCTTCCTGATGTTAATTGATAGGCATTTGTTGGTAAGAATGCTTGTCATCTTTGAATGCTGTTTTGGCTTGGTAGATTCTGCTGGCTACTTCTGATGTACATCTGCCATCTGGGGAAATGACCGTTCCCAGATATTTAAACTTATCAACCTGTCTCAAAGTTGTGCCATTTGCTGTTATTTTGCATGAGGGGATTTCATGTTTTTTACTGATCACCATGACTTCCGTCTTTTTGCTATTGAGCTTCAACCCTTTACTTTTACTTTCTATTTCTATTATATTCACAAGGTTTTGTAGGTCCCTTTCATTTTTCTGCAATTAGCACGGCGTCACCTGCGTAACAAATGTTGTTTATAAATTTTCCTCCAACCTTTAATCCTGGGCACTCTTCTAGGTTTCTCCTGTTGGTTTCGCTGTAAAGTGAAAACAAATCTGGTGACAGAACACAACCTTGCCCGACTCCTCTTTTAGTATTTTGGAAAAAGCTTATATCGTGGAAATCCCTGTATGCTGACAAAATCTTGAGACACTCATACAAAAGGGAAAGGGAACATATGACACTCTAATAGAATGAACTGGGCATTATGACACTCTTAAGCCCATACCATTAGAATGAGTTGAGCATTAACATACTCTAAGTTGATACCACTAGAATGAATTGAGCATTAAGGTAGGCAATATGCAGATCACGTGGTTCGTTGTGGGTTGGGATTTCAGATTTTGTTTCCACAGCTTTATCAACGAAGCCACAAAACCTCTAAAACTACATTTGCACTTCGCACTTCAACTCATTTCTGAAGTACAGCTTCAATCATCGTTAGATTTTAATCCCCGTAAGCTGACAAAATCTTGAGACAGACATGATAAAGGGAAGGGAACGTATGATACTCTAAGTTCATATCATTAGAATGAATTGAGCATTATGATACTCTAAGTTCATACCACTAGAATGAATTGAGCATTATGATACTCTAAGTTCATACCACTAGAATGAATTGAGCATTATAATACTCAGAGTCCATACCACTACAGTGCACTGAATTGAACAGTATGATACTCTAAGTTCATACCATTAGAATAAAATGAGCATTATGATGCTCTAAGTCCATACCACTAAAACAAATTGAGCATTATGATACTCTAAGTTCACACCACTAAAACAAATTGAGCATTATGGTACTCTAAGTTCATATCACTAAAACAAATTGAGCGTTATGGTACACTAAGTTCATACCATTAGAATGTATTGAGCAGTATGATAATCTGAGTCCATACCACTAGAATGAATTGATCATTATATACTCTGGGTCCATGCCACAAGAATGACTTGAGCATTAGATACTCTAAGTTTATGCAATGCCAGTGAATTGAAAGTTAGGATACTCTACATTCATACCACTAGAATGAATTGGGCATTAGGATACTCTAAGTTCATACCACTAAAATGAATTGAACATGCTCAAAGTTCATACACTAGAATGAATTGAGCATTATGATATTCTTAAGTTCATACCACTAGAATCAATTGAACATTATGATACTTCTAAGTTCATACCACCATAATGAATTGATCATTATGATGCTCCAGAATGAAATGAGCATTATGATACTCTAAGTCCATACCACTAGAATGAATTGAGCATCATGATACTCTAAGTTCATACTGCCAAAATGAGTTGAACATTATGATACTCTAAGTTCAAACCACGAGAATGAAATGAGCATTATGATACTCTAATTCTACACCACTGGAATGAATTGAGTCAGGTCTTCATTCTCCAGTGATGAATGCAATGGAAAACCACGAAACAGTACAGCTGGGTTTGCCAGAATATTGCTTGAGGAAAAGTAGGAACCAGAAAAAAACACACGAAAAAAAAGACTCAGAACGCGTATTTAATACAACCAGACAAGACAGACTCCAAATGTTAAGCCAGCTGGCCTTTATCAAGCGTAAGATCAAAAGCAAGCAAACACTAAATCAAGAGAAAAACACTGAAACGTCCCTGCTGCTTCGTCCAGTGTCAGAAAAAGGACTAAACTGCTTAAAAAAGTCAGTTTAGTCTTTTTGTCACACAAGACGAAGCATCCTAATTTTTATATTTGATGTTGGCTTGTTTGTGATTTTAAGCTTGACAAAGGCCATTTGGCCGGGAATTTGCGCCTGTCTTGTTTGGTTGAATTAAATACGCATTCTGATTTTTTTCCTGTTTGCTTGAACTCGGACAGTCAGACTTGTTTTGAACGAGAAAATGCAGCGAACGGTCTTAGTAATGGTTCCATCCATACGGTAAACTAGGCTAAACTGTATACATCTTCCAGGCTGGTGCAAACTACGACTTGCTGCTGTTTCCAGATTCATATTTACGAAACATGTATTGATCTGTTTAACATCTTTCACAGATCATGGTGTACTGTTTACGGAAAGCTCGCACTGGAACTAGCAACTACGCAAACACATTTCTCTCACATATCTTTTATAATCATGCACGCACACAGACACGTACATGCACAAATACATTAATACACAGACATACACAGACACACACAATCACAGACACACACAAACACACACACATAAACACACACACACACACACACACACACACACACGCAAAGCAACGTAACGAGAGGTAGAGGAGAGAGAGAGAGAGAGAGAGAGAGAGAGAGAGAGAGAGAGAGAGAGAGAGAGTGAGAGAGAGAGACAGACAGACAGACAGACAGAGACAGAGAGACAGAGACAGAGACAGAGACAGAGAGACAGCGAGACAGAGAGACAGAGACAGAGAGAGAGGAGACAGAGAGTGAGAGAGAGAGAGAGTAAGTGAGAGAGAGAGAAGGAGAGAGAGAGAAAGAAAGAGAGGGAGAGTGAGAGTGAGAGAAAGAGCGGAGGCAGAGAGAAAGAGGGAGAGAGGAGGGGGAACATTGTGTTTATTTATGTTCACAGGGCTCTCAGTCTCTTTGTCCTTCCCTGTGTGTGTCACGTTTTCTTGCATTCAACATCCAAGTGTGGTGTGTATGTTGTGTGTGTGTGTGTGTGTGTGTGTGTGTGTGGTGTGTGTGTGTGTGTGTGTGTGTCTGTGTGTGTGTGTGTGTGTGTGTGTGTGTGTTAGTCATATAGTCACGCCACAATACAGCTGCAAACTAATAGCATATTTTTATGTCAGTATATCTTTAGAGTCAGAGACAATAAATCATCGATATTGCCAGAGCATGGATGATGTGAAATGTTTCAAATTGAAAAAAATTACTTTTCAAATCTGACACACACAGTAAAAACAATGCAATAAATTATCACCTATAATCATGGGTCTATCTGTTTATAAAGGTAAACGTGAAGCCAGTACAAGAAGACTGGAATGTGTGGAAGACAACTGTGAACAGGTTACCGTAGCCAGAACTCAAAGATTGATGGTCTGACTACCGCACTGTTTCTTCTTCCTCTTCTTCTCTTGATGATGATGATGATGATGATGATGATCATGCTGATCATGCTGATCATGATGATTAACATTATTATATTCTTCCTCTTCTTCTTCTTCTTCTTCTTTTTCTTCTTCTTCTTCGTCTTCTTCTTCTTCTTCTTCTTCTTTTCTTCTTCTTCTTCTTCTTCTTCTTCTTCTTCTTCTTCTTCTTCTTCTTCTTCTTCTTCTTCTTCTTCTTCTTCTTCTTACCGTCATTATGATTAATATTTTCATTGTCATTTTCTTGTTGTTGTTATATTGAGTTGCACACGTCAAAAATAAAAGAAAGGGGGAGGGAATCCAATTATGCACAGTTGAAGATCGACATGTAGTACCTAACTGTTTATTATGTCAATTAATCTGTACAAGTCAGTACAAGTTAGGTGTGTCAAATGGCTGATGTGACTCATTTAGTGTGTTAGCAAGAGACTGTGTGCTTGTCACCTCTCACTTTCAGCCCACACCACTAGCTAGAGCTGCTGCATGCAACTATGCGAAAAGGAGAGCAGAATGCGAAAGTCTCCCTCTGTCAGTATATAACCTCTCCATCAGCGAGCCCTACGTTGTGCCTCTTCATGGCGACATGCGGTAAGTGAGCAACTCATGAATTCTGGCTAAAACTCGATGGACTCGGAGGAGGTCTGGCCAATAGACGTGCAGCACACAGGCCCACTGGTGTGTGGACATGTCCTGGTGCCCATGAACCAGACCCATAGCTATGGGTAAATAGCACCACTGCTTTGTGGGTGTCTCGGGTGAAACCAAGGCTATGGGAGTGAACCCTAACAGAAAATACACCTCCGCCTTCTGGTTATCTCGGGAGAGACTAAGGCTAAGGGAGAAAACCCTGACAGAAATTCACCCCTACTGCCTTGTGGGTAGTTGTGCAGGCGACAAAGGTTTGTGGAGAGTCCGTAAAAAAAACCCATGGAAGGTAACTGGAAACCACCATCGTATACTCCCAAGATTGTCACGACCAACCAAAATACGAAAAAGGAGGATAACGACGTAAATAGGGGCGCCTGTGGAGCACCATCGTTCGGTAGGGAATGTGACATCTGACCGTCTACAAGCTGCTGTGATCAAATTGAAGAATATCAAAATTGTAACGTGGAATATAGGGACAAGAAGACGAAAATCGTCTTTACCAACAAATGCCTATCAATAAGCATCAGGAAGAGAGTTCTTGAGCGTTTTGATTATAAAACCGATACTGTAATATGGTTGTGAGGCGTAGACAGTCAACATGCAAAGTCAAAACAAAACTGAGACAAACTGAAATGTGGTTTCTAAGAAGAATGTTGACAGTTCCATGGACAGCAAAGAAAATAAACGAGACAATCTTGATGTTGGTTATGTTCTTGATGTCTGAAACTGCCTTTTTGCGTGCCACATAAACAATGAATTTTAGTCTTCTGTTGTTGACGTATGCTAGTAGTTTTCTGGTGGTATCAAGTTCTTCCTGGACACTTTCATTAGTTCTTCTGTCCGTCGATTTGACACGTAGTAGTCTCAAAACAACAACAACAACAACAACAACACAAAAACAAAACAAGAACACATCTTTGCTTCCTCAATTCTGCAATCAGTTTTTCTCATACAGTCCAGGCTTCACAGCCATAAATCATGACTGGCCAGATAAAATATTTTAGAAGTCTAACTTACAGGCTATTTGGTATGCCTCTCTCTTTCCAGATGTTGTTGATACTAGCCATATGTTGTTGATCTCTAAGTCCATACTACTAGAATGAATTGT
>JAPXFY010000238.1:30000-40000 GCA_030674185.1 Monoplex corrugatus
CGTGCACACACACACACATACACACATACACACACATACACACATACACACACACACACACACACACACACACACACACACACACACACACACACACACACACACACATACTCAAACAAACAAAAGCAAATAATTGGACAAACAATATTGAATTCCAACAGCTTCATGTGTCAGCGATAACTGCATGCTGTTTTTTTTTCTTCCAATGATGTCTACGAAAAAGTATCTTTGAACAGAGGATGTTTGTCATTTTATAGGAAGAGGCATGTCCTCTATATTCCATCACGATCTACTTTTGTGTTGTAACATGATCTTTACATATTGACTCATGAGCTATTCTGCTAGACATTAAATTGAGACAATTGTTTATGCGTCAAACATCAGAGGTAAACAATAAGACCACTTTGATGCAAATGTTGTATAACACACAATTATGTATGTATGTGTCTTTCTATCATGAACCTCTGTTTACGTTGCTGTAAGAATACATGAAAAATAGGTTGTCTTTTCTATATTCGACATTTATATCAGAAGATGTTTTTTAATCAAGAAGAAAATCAAAGATATCATCTGTTTTAACGCTCTCAGATGTTCCAAGTACAATTAATTCTTCGTTTAACACCGGTAAATTCCACGACCTTCCATGCTGTTCCTGGTCGTTTAATGCTTTATTCAAGTCATTGCTCTCTTTCCTATATTGACTCAGTTGACCCCGTAATTCATTATTGTTTCCTTGCAGTTTAACTACTTGTTTTTTAAGTTTATCTTTCTCATTCTGAAGGTCAAATAGAGCACTTTCTATTTTTTCATTGTGACAATTCACAGCTGACACTATTTTGTCCATATCCGCCCTAAGTTATGAAAAATCTCGTTTTGTTGATAAAAGCTCCATTCTTTTGTCAAGCTCCTCAATAATACGCGTCAGATTCATTTTTAATGGAGTTATTGGTTCCCTAGCTTGTCTGCTTTTCTTTTTCTCCTGTCTTGTTCTGTCAACTAGTTCCAGGCTGTTATCTGGGTCAGTAGTGGAAGATGGTAGAGTGTTGTTTTCTCTTACCTTTTTCACTGGCACTGAAGTATTTCGGAATGCCGGGCTGATGATCCAGGATTATGTTCATTTTCCACACAATATGATAATGTCTATAATACCTGTATTGTACGATCAAACACTGTGACAGGGGGTCATATCTACAAGAATTGTCTGCCATCATGTCAAACACAAAACACTGCGACTTCACAACAAGCAATCAACATGATGCACTTCTCACTCGCACACAAACGAATAGAGTAGAGCACGATTCACTTCATTCCAGGTATCACACGTGCTATACATAATAAAGTCTAACACAAGATGTTAACACACTGAAGTGGTAAATGTCTTCTGGCCTGTTAAACCTGTTACATTTTACCACAATCGTAGAAAGGTATACCCACAAAATCATCGTTATAAAACTACAACACTCATACCATTATCAATCGGAACCGCACGCTACTTTTTCTAATGGTGCTATCCAGAACAAAGAGAATCTAACAGTACGTGCTCACATATATATCGTCTTTCTTCTTCTTCGCCTTTTTCTTCTTCCTCTTCTTCTATTTCTTGTTCTCATGATTATGATAATTATTTTCATCATAATTATTATTGTTGTTCTCATATGGAGTTGTACAAGTCAAAAAACAAAGGTGGTTGGGGGGGGGGGGGGAGAGGAGAGAATCTAATCATGCACTGTTGGCAGAATATTATCAATATGTTATACTATTCACAGCAGGTTGGGATCCTGTGCCTAATTGTTTATTATATCAATTAATTTGTACAAATCAGTTCAAGCTAGATGTGTCAAAGGGTTGATGTAAGGTGTCTAGTGTGTTGGCTAGTGACTGTGTGCTTGTCACCTCTCGCTTTCATCCTATACCGTTGGCAAGCAATGCTGCATCAACAATGCAAAAAGGAGAGCAGAATGTGCCTCTCTCTGTCTGTACATAGCCTGTCTATCAGCAAGCTCTACGTTGTGCCTCCTCATGGTGACATGCGGTAACTGAGCAACTCTTTAACTCGGGTTAAAACTCGAGGGACTCGAAGGAGGTCTGGCCTCCAGACGTGTGACACGCAGGCCTACCGGTGTGTGAACATGCCCTGATGCCCATGAACCAAACCCATAGCCATGAGTAAATAGTACCATTTTTTGTGGGTGTCTTGTGTGAAGCCAGGGCTAAGGGAGTGAACCCTAACAGAAAATACACCACCGCCTTCTGGTTATCTCGGGAGAAACTAAAACTAACCGAATTTACCCTGACAGAAATTCACCCCTATTGCCTTGTGGGTAGTTGTGCGTATGACAAAGGGATGCGGAGATTCCATACAAAAACCCATGGAAGGCAACGGGAAACCACCATCGTATACTCCCAAGATTGTCATGGCCAAACAAAATACGAAAAAAGAGGATAACGACGTGAATAGAGACTCCTGTGGAGCACCTTTGTCTGGTAGGGACCGTGACACCAGACCATCAGCAAGTTACTGCGATCAAAATTAAAGAATATCAAAATTGCAGTGTGGAATGTAGAGACAAGATGATGAAAAGCGTTCTTACCAACAAATGTCTATCAATTAACACCAGGAAGACAGTTTTTGAGTGTTATAAAAGAACTGATACTATGGTACAGTTGTGAGGCATGGACAGTCAACACGCAAAGCCAGAACAAAGTTGAGGCAACTGAAATGTGGTTTCCAAGAAGACTTCTGACAGTTCCATGGAAATCAAACGAGACAGTCTTGAAAAAAGCAGACACACGAAGATCATTAAGAAAGAAGATAAGGGAAAGACCAGCAACATTTACAGGCCATTTCGTGAGGAAAGAGAAATTAGAGCACCTGGAAAGTTGGAGGGAAAGAGAACACCAGGTAGACCCAGAGAGAAAATATTGGATGTGCGTGCAGTGTGGCTGAGGACAGAGAGGGTGGGAGATACACATGCAGCAACAAGGGATAGATTCGTACGGAGGGCCATGATTACCAACGCCACGTGGCATGGCACATGATGATGATGACAAGCTAAATACCTGATATTGCTCAGTCACACAGTAGGGCTGTAATAATTGATACTAGCCTCAGCAAGCTGAGGGTCAAATTGTACACAGACTATACATTGTTATAATATTAAGTTGTGTGTGATTTTGTTTCTGGTTTTATATGCAATTGTCGAACTTTATTTAAATTTAAACAAGGTTAAGGCTTATGGCTTATTCTGGACGGCAAATCATAAGGCCATGATGGACATCTGTCATGTTAGCCAGCCAAGGATTGCCTGTTGATTAGATTGATTTGTTGAAGTGGACGATGAAAATGAGGTAAGACTGATTAAAACTCTTGATCTTAATCATTATCGTTTATGGATCAAATGTACTTTAGTAGTTAATTTTTGTTGTGTACATGTGTATATATGTGAGTATTGGTGTGTATGAGTTTGATATACATACATGTATATATATATATATATATATATATATATATATATATATATATATATATATATATACGCAAAGAGAGAGAAACAGACAGAGAGACAGAGACAGAAAGACAGAAAGAGTGAGAGAGAGGTAGAGAGACAGACAGACATAAAGAGTGAGAGAGGGGTAGACAGACAGACAGATAGAAAGAGTGAGAGAGGGGTAAAGAAAGAGAGACAGAGTTAGACAGAGACACAGAGAGAGAGGCAGAGACAGAGACATAGAGAGAAAGATAGAGACAAAGGCAGACAGAGAGACAGAGAGAAAAAGAGAGAGGCAGAGAGACAGAGAGAGAAAGATGGAGAGAAAAAAGATGGAGAGAGAGGAGACCAAGAGATAGACAGAGTGAGACAAACAGTCAGACAGACAGACACACAGACAGACAAAGTCATTCATGAAATATTACTCGTTCTTCCCAGAAGTATTTCATTAAGATATAGTGCCACTTAGCATTCTCTGTTCCTTTTTTTCTTATAGAATTGATTTGTTTTATTCATTGTTTTTTCCTTATAGCTCTTTTTTCCCCTTATTTTGACCAGAAAATCGAACAGTAGTTGAAAATCGTGAAGAGCAGGGCATGGCCCAGCCTCATTGGTAAAAAACATTGGAGAAATAGGTTGATTGGAAACCAGTGAAATTTGACGTGAAATGATTTTTTTTGGATTTTCTCATCACGAGATTGGCAAACCCACTAAATGACCATTAAACCTGAGTATATCTGACTATGAGATAAAAACAAAATCAGTGTAGACATTGCTATTGACTGAACAGCACTTAATAAGCTCTGGCACTTGACCATTCCTGAGTCTGTGTAGACCTCCTTAAAGTCAATACACTTTACAATATGCATTGATGATCATTACATTATGTAATATGATCACCGAATATTCAAATACACAACTCTCTATTTCAGACACAGTCATCACAGCACTTTCAACGTTTCCCCTGAATGCCAAATTCATCAAGATCATACTGTTTTATATGTGACAACCATGGATCAGAGAAACGTAACAAAATTTATCACGACTGTTATCATGACAGCTGAGGCTACTTCATCAGTAAACAGCTCTTACTTTTATTCAGTATTATTACAATCTTCAGTATGGTTGTGGACCATCTGCGTGCCTCTCATAGCTTGTGTGGGTGTGTTTGGCAACGTGATGGTTGTCGTGATTGTTTATCGGTTTCAAGACAACCGTTCCTCCTTGGATCATTATTTCTTGTGCCTAGCTGTGTCTGATCTCTGTTTCATCATAACAGGACCAGTTAACGACAGCTTTTCAACTGACTGGGTACAGCCCATTTTTCCTTCATGAAGTTGTTTGTAAGCTGTGCTTTTTCCTGTTAAACAACACAGCTGCCTGCTCTGCATGGCTTGTGGTGCTGATGGTGACACACAGGGCCGTGTCTGTGGTGTGGCCACATCGTGTGAACGTGATATGCACAGCCAAGACATCGTGGACCATCATTGTGAGTGTCGTCATCTTTCTAAGCCTGGCTCACTCTCATTATCTGTATGGAATTGAATTTTCTGGTGGAGTTTGTATATTAAAGAAGAATTACGTAGTAACATTTGAGATGAATGTGTGGCCCAAAATCTCACTTGTTTCGTTTTCTTTACTGCCTTTCATTGCTATGATGACCAGCAACATTGTACTTGTGATGAAATTAAGAATATCAGTAAAGGAAATTGGTGACCAGTTTGCCACTACCAAAAGTCAGAACAGTGGGAGAGAGAGAAAAGTAAACTCCATCACTCTCACAGCTCTGGTGGTGTCTGTTTCCTTCATTGTCTTCACTTTACCTTTCCACACCTTTTTTCTGATAAGATCAATTGTTGATCGCCCTGAAATAGCTGATCGTAAAGTATTATTTGAGTTTATAATTGATCTTACACTATGTATCGGCTATTTGAATTATTCTATAAACTTTTATCTGTACTGCCTGACAGGCCATAGATTTAGAAAAGAATTCCTTAAGGTCATGAGTGGATTGTTTCCCTTCCTCAGATGTCTTTAACTGTATGAGTAAAAATTAACATTTAGTCACTGCTAGTCAATCGTTTAATCGGTGTTCACATTCAATGGCAAAGAACAGATAGACATCAACGGAAACAACAGCAAAATCAGGAGCAGCAATAACAGCTAACAACAATGATGACGACGATTACGAATCGAAAAAGAAAAACAATTGCAACAACTTCAAAATTATGCTATACAGCTGTTGTTGTGTATTTTGTTTTTTTCAAAACTGCAGAATCGTAATACCAACAGAAAGACACATTCATGTGCAGATTGCACTTGGAGTTAAGAGGTCAATTACATTGAACAGAACATTTCCATTGCTACACCTACGAGTACACACACACACACGCACAGAGACACACAACACACACACACACACACACACACACACACACACACACACACACACACACACACACACACACACACACACACACACACACACACACACAAGACCATATTGTTGATGTGAAATTAATTCCCGTTCTTTGAAGTGTGGATCGAAAAAAACAATGCAGTGCTTTGACATCATAAAAACCAGTTCTCAGATCTACTTGTTTGATTGTCAATTTGTTTTCCACACAGTCACATATTGAGATAAATGAAAACATAGATATCAAAACAAATGCAGATGGAGAACACTTAAGAATTGTCTTTGAAACGTTTTGTCCTTACCAATTTTTTTAATACTTGAATCTTGAATAGAACACTACATGAAAGATTACAGATACAAATCAAATCAACAAAATATACCAGAGAAAAAGAATATTATGTCAACATATATGTATTCTTAAAAAAACCCAATAATTAACACTGTCATTACAAATAAGTAAACTCTTCTCCACCCTCTTTGCAGCAATACTGTTTGATGCATCGCCAAATTTTGACAGGAGTCTGTACATCAAGTCTCACTCAGGTTGACCATTCTTCCAACTTCACTTTCAGTTTCAGTTTCAGGTTCAATTTCTCAAGATGACGTTTCCACGCTCGTAATGAATTACATATGCAATAACGTCACAGGAGCCATGTCATGGAGAAGATCCTGAGGTCCTACCTAGATGGTGTCAAAATCCTGGAGTCGTAGGGGAGTGAGGTGGCAAACTTCAAGTAGCCTATTATGAGGTCCTACATAGGTAGTGTCATAATCCTGGAGTCGTAGGGGAGTGAGGTGACAAACTTCAAGCAATCGAAATTGAGGTCCCACCAGTCAGTACGTGGCCTCTCCATCATCAAGCCCTACGTTATGCCTCTTCGTGGTGACATGTGGTAACTGAGCACCTCACGGACTCAGGCAAAATCTCGAAGAACTCGGAGGAGTCTGGTCCCCAGACGTGTGGCACGCAGGCCCATCGGCGTGTGGATAAGCCCTGGTGCCCACGTACTAGATCCCCAGCCATGGATGAATAGCTCCACTGCCTTATGGACATCTCAGGAGAGAATAAGGCTAAGGCAGTAAACCTTGAAAAAAAATCACCTTACTGCCTTGTAGGTTGTCTTAGAAGAGACCGTAAACAAACCGATGGAAGGCAACGGGAAACCACCATCGTACGCTCCCAAGACTTCATGGCTAGACAATCCAATAAAAGTAAGCGTAACGACGTAAATAGGTGCTCCTATGGAGCACCTTCGTCCGGTAGGGACCGTCATGCTGCGCAGGTGACGCCAGACCGTCACAAGCTACTGCGTCCAACCTCAACCTCAGGAAGAATACCAAAATCGCAGCATGGAACATAAGAACATTGTTTGCAAAAAGGTAAATTAGACAATATCAAAATATACCTATATTTCTGTTGAATCAAAAGCCAGTTTCGTCGATTCCATTTTTTTTCAGCCCCAGTTTGACATAGCAGATTTGGGTCCTAAGCCTGGAAGGCAGTAGAATTAGATATGTACATATTCAAAACAAATTCAGTGCTCTGGAAGACGTTGGTGACAGTGAGGAACAATGGACAAAGTTGAGAAATTCGATAAATGAAGCTTGAGAAGAAATCCCTAAGGCAGATAGAAAAGCAAAAAAGAGCTGGATGACTAATGACATTTTGGGCTTGATGGAGGAAAGGAGGAGGGCAAAGAGAAACGAGGAGATATACAGGAAGATAAACAAAGAAATCAGGTATAGGTGCAATGAAGCTAAGGAAGCTTGGCTGAACACAAAATGCAAAGAGATAGAAGAACGACACAAAATGGATCCTCAGGGTATGTACAGACGAATTGAAGAAATTGTCCACAGGAAAAATATATGCACATCAACTGGTTGCTTAAAATCAAAAGATGGCACGCTTATCATGGAAAAAGACAAAATACTGGACAGATGGGGAGAGTACATTAAAGACCTTTTTGAGGATGACAGAAACGAAGAACACATTATAAAAAAGAACTTTGAAGGACCACCCATAATGAAAGTTGAAGTTAGAGTAGCACTGAAAAAGATGAAACGAGGAAAAGCCCCAGGACCAGACAACATTACTACAGAGATGATTGAAGCCCTGGAGGAATTTGGCATAGAAAAAATAACAGTCCTCGTAAATGAAATTTATGACACTGGAAAAATCCCCAAAGATATGTCAAAATCAAGTTTGATTGCACTTCCAAAGAAGACAGGGGCTATAGAATGCGAACTCCATCACGTAATCAGTTTGATGAGTCATGTAACAAAAATCCTGTTATCATGATGAGGACAAGGAATAGAACCAAAAGAGAAAAATAGCAGAAGAACAGTGTGGATTTGTGAAAGGGAAAGGGACTGGTAATGATATATACATCCTAAGAACTATCATAGAGCGGTCATTTGAGAGGAATAAGGATTTGTATATATGCTTTTTTGACTATACCAAAGTTTTCGATCGGATATGACATGAAGAATTGATCATCCAACTGGAGAGACTCAATGTCGTTGGAAATGGTCTAGGAATAATCAGGAATATGTACTGGGAACAAACAGCTGCAATGAGAATAGAAAACAATATAAGCTCTTTCAAAAGAGGAGTCAGACAGGGATGTGTTTTGTCACCAGATCTGTTTTCACTTTACAATGAAAACATCATGAGATACCTAGAAGAAAACCCTGGATTAAAGGTTGGAGGGAAAATGATAAACAACATTCGGTACGCAGATGACACCGTGCTAATTGCAGAAAATGAAATGGACCTACAAAACTTTGTGAAGATACTAGAAATAAAAAGCAAAGGTAAGGGGTTGGAACTAAACAGCAGGAAGACTGAAGTCATGGTGATCAGTAAAAAACATGAAATCCCCTCATGCAAAATAACAGCAAATAGCACAAACTTGACACATATTAATAAGTTCAAATACCTGGTAACGGTCATTTCATCAGACGGCAGATGCACATCGGAAATAGCTGGCAGAATCGGCGAAGCCAAAACAGCATTCAAGAAGATGACAAGCATTCTTACCAACAAATGCCTATCAATTAACATCAGAAGTTGCGGCCCTTCTGTACATAGTCTGCATAACACCACTTTTTCCTTTCAGCTTCTCAAGAGTTTGGTGAAGAGTGACAGAATGGTTCAGACGTTCACCTGCCAAAAACTAAACTGGAGGTTCCAGGGTTTGCTTCCCATAGAGTCTCGACTTTTCTCCTGTTTGACTGGAAAATCGATTTGTACGTCTAGTCCTTAAAGGGGACGAAAAACGAGTTGGATCTGTGTGCCTTCTAGCTGCGCACGTTAAAGATCCCATGGTAGTTGAAATTCGTTAAGAGCCGAGCATTGCCTGGCTGCCACGTTAAAAAAAAAAAATTGAAGAGATAGGTTGATTTTCCAGGTCCGACCCCTTGAAGACCAATTAGCCTTCTGCCTTTCTGAAGTCTTGGTAAAAAAAAAAGTGAATATGTATATGCATATGAATCAAGAGATCGGGGACGGGCGTCGCCCTCATGGTGGTGGCCCCGGGAAACGTTGAGGTCTCTGCTACCTCACTCCCCTACGACAGCAGGGTTATGGAACTATCTAGATAGGACCTAAGGACTTGGCCAGCTAGTGAGTTTATGTGCAGGCTCAAGGTTGTGATCCTTCTGGATCTTCTCCATCTCATGGCACCTGTGACATTAGTGTATATGCAATTCGTTCCGACCTCAGAGACGTCATCTTCAGAAACTGAAACTGAAACTGAAACATGGCAGCTGGCTTTCTGTCTCTTGTAACAAATCGGTGGACTCAATACCTCATGTGCTGACTTTAATCCCACCTGGAAATATAAAACTCCGACTGGTCACTGCCCTATGTCATGTTCCAATCGTTCTGGTGTTGTCAGTATAGTCTTTTATATTTCTCGATCCCCAACCCTGATTCCTCTCCTCCATTCAATACCTTGCCAAGACACATGGCTGTTAGGCTTACATGTTGACTTCAAAGGTCAGGTCAGTGCTAGGTATCTGCTACAGTATGACTTTAGACTTTACGAGCTGCACCTCCATCTGCTGCTTTGTGGGTTACCCCTTGGGTGGGCAG
>JAPXFY010000238.1:45000-65000 GCA_030674185.1 Monoplex corrugatus
GGGGGGGGGGGGGGGGGGGGGTGTAGTGAGAGAAATAGAATATTTCATTGGGCATTGAGCATTATTATATTCTTGAGTTTGTACCACTAGAATGAATTGAGCATTATGATATTCCTAAGTTCATACCACTAGAAAGAATTGAACATTATGATACTCTTAAGTTGATACCATTAGAATGAAATGAGCACTAGGATACTCTATGTCCACACCACTAGAATGAATTGAGCATTATGATACTCTTAGTCCATACCACTAAAATGAATTGAGCATTAAGATAATCTATGTCCATACACTAGAATGAGTTGAGCATTAAGATAGGCAATATGCAGGTCAAGTGGTTCGTTGTTGGTTGGATTTCAGATTTTGTTTCCACAGCTTTATCAACGAAGCCACAAAACCGCTAAAATCACCTTTGCACTTCGCACTACTGCCTATTTCTTAAGCACAGCTTCAATCATCATGTGATTTTTGTACGGAATGGATAGCACAAGAGTCAAATGAATCAAACCAAGCAGCCTTCAAGGATTTAGAAAAAAAAATGAAATTGCACGATCGGCTGGCTTTGTGAAACAACACACGATATGGCAGTCTTGTACCCAGGGGTTGGGACAGGGGAGTGTATGGAAAACCAGCTGATGCCCATGAGTCAGGTCTTTATTCTCCAATGTCGAAATGCAATGGAAAGCCAGGAAACAATACAGTTGGGTCTGCCAGAATGATGTATGAGTAAAAGCAGGAACGAGACAAACACACACACAAACACACACACACACATACACACACACACACACACACACACACACACACACACATACACACACAAACACACACACACACACACACACACACACACACACACACACACACACACACACACACACACACACACACACACACACACACACACACACACAAAATCAAAACGCGTGTTCAATACAACCAGACAAGACAAATTTTGGGCCAATTGGTCTTTGTCATGCGTAAGACCATAAACAAGCAAACACCAAATACAACAATTAAGAGAAAAAGACTAAAACTTCACTGCTGCTTGCTGCTTCGTCCAGTGTGAAAACAGGACTAAACTGAACTAAAAAAAAGCCAGCTTAGTCCTTATCTCACACTGAACGAAGAATCGTCATTTTTGTATTTGGTGTTTTCTTGTTTGTGATGTTACGCGTGACAAAAGACAGTTGGCCGAAAATGTGCGCCTGTCTTGTATGGTTGCATTAAATACGCGTTCTAATTCTTCTTTCGTGTTTTCTTCCTGGTTCCTGTTCGCTTGAAAACGGGTAGTCACACTTGTTTTGGATGAGAAAAAGCAGTAAACAATGTTAGTAGTGGTTCCATCCGTACGGTAAACTAGACTATACTGTATATCTCTTCCAGGCTGGTGCGAACTACAACTTGCTGCTGTTTCCAGATTTATACTTACGAATCATGTATTGATCTGTTTAACAACATCTTTCACAGGTCATGGTGCACTGCTAAGGGTAAGCTGGCACTGGAACTATCAATTACGCAAACACAGTTCTCTCACAGATCTTTTATAATTATGCACGCACATAGACACGTACATGCACAAACGCATTCACACACAGACACACACATACACACACACACACACACACACACACACACAAACAAACACAAACACACACACACACAAACACGCGCGTGCGCGCACACACACACACACCAACAAAACATGAAGATAGATATCTAGCTAGATAGATAGATAGATAGAGAGAGAGAGAGAGAGAGAGAGAGACAGACAGACAGACAGACAGACAGACAGACAGACAGAGACTGAGAGAGAGGTGAGAGAGAGAGAGTGAAAGAGAGTGAGAGAGAGAACGAGCTAGAGAGAGAGAGAGAGAGAGAGAGAGAGAGAGAGACTTCAGACTTCAGACTTCAGAATTTTTATTCAAGAAAGGCCATAGCCCCTACTGAAGGGGTGCTTATAAACATAATGAGATAATCAGATATTATATCATATAGGATTAACAATCAACAACAAAATATATTGTGTATTACGATAAAGCAATTTCCCTGATTTTAACTGCTTTAAGCAGGAACAAACCAAAATTCTTAATATAATCAAAACGAGTTGAACACATTAACAAACACAGTTTAAACATATTTGGGCATCTGAAATACTTTTGAGGGATAAACCTTGAGCGGATTTCATCTAAAGCTGGACAACACAGGACAAAATGTATTTCGTCTTCTTCCGCTTGCATACATAAGGGACAGAGCAAATCAGACTCTCTGTGTTGCTTGTATCTCAACTGATGGGTTTTTAAATTTGATAAACCAAGTCTGAATTTTGCTATTATTTTTTTCAAATTAATATCCAGGTCAAGGCTTATGTACGGTTTAACACTGTGAGAATCTATGACAGTTCTATAAAAATCATATCTTCCACTTGTCTGTATATGGTCATTCCAGTTTTGCCATCTACAATCAATAAGTCTTTGTCGAAAATCACGAATAAACTGTCTCTCATCGCCAGCTCCTTGGAAAAACCAAACATTACCAAACCCGTATTCATTCAGACACATACGTATACTAGTTACCCAATTCTTCTTACCTTTACAATCTAAATCAAACAGCATCTTATAGGATTTTTTCGGCAGTCTATTGTCTTCCATGTGCAATAGTTTTAACCAGAATTGAATACATCGTACAACTGAATGAACAAATAATGGGTATCTGTTTGTTTCTCCATATACCAAATCATTAGATGTGCGCTTATCCAGTCCTAAAAATCCTTTCAAAGCAAATAAGTGTACAGCTTCACAATGCATAACTGCCTTATCTAATCCCCAAATTTCTGCTCCATACAGCAAAATTGGCTGTATTTGTGAATCAAATATTTTGACAAGTAAATCAAATGAATTATTATTTAACATATTCAATCTTTTCATCACACATAGCAATGCATTTTTTGCCCTGCTAGCAATATCTTTACAAGCCAGAGTAAAACTCAAACGTGTAGAAAAATAAATTCCCAGGTATTTATATGCATTTACAACAGGCATAATTGTATCATTGTACACCCATCTCTCTCTAGCAGCTAAGTGTCCTCCTTTTCTAAATACGACAACGTTACTTTTGTTCAAATTTACTTTAAGATGCAAAGAAGTTGCTGCTCTGTAAAGAGAAGTTAACTGCCTCTGTAAACCTACAACCGTTTCAGATAACAACAGCACATCATCTGCAAACAAAAGAATAAACAATTCTGATAAATCTTGTGGAAATTTGGCCCCATGACGCCCATTGCTGATAACCTCCAGAGCAAGCTCGTTAATAAACATAGAAAATAACACAGGGCTACAAACATCTCCTTGTTTAACTCCAGTTGTACACTTAATATAATCTGTAAAATGAAGCCCACAGCGGATTCGACAATTAACTTTTTGATACATTGCCTTTATACATTGAAACAATTTACCATTTACACCGTTCTTCAACAAAATTGGCCAAAGTAAATTTCTATCAATAGAATCAAATGCTTTTTCAAAATCAATAAAAGCAACATACAGTTTTCTATTACAAGAAAACTGTTTCTGAATAAATGAGAGGAGAGTAAACATATGATCTATTGTAGAATATCCCTTCTTAAAGCCAGCTTGATGATCTCCTGTAATATCATTAATTGTAACCCATTCCTGTAACCTCTTATTGATAATGGTGCTATATAATTTACTGCTTATATTACAGAGAGAAATTCCTCTGTAATTATTTGGATTACTGGCGTCCCCTTTCTTAAATAATGGTAAAATTATTGATTCTGACCAACTTTCTGGAAATATGCCATCATCAAAAAGTTTATTGAATAGTTTCAGGAAAAACTGAATTGTATCTTCTGTTCCATTTTTAAAGAATTCACCAATAATAAGATCAGGACCTGCAGCTTTATCATTCTTTAGTTTACGCATGGCGGACACAACTTCATCCACTGAAATAGGACGATTAAGATGGTCATCTGTTTCCTCATTGACTTGCATAGTATACTCAACCTCTTGCACAACATCTTTATCTAACAGAGAACGAAAATGTTCAAACCACGTGTTAACAGTAATGCAACGTTTTGAGTGACTTCTTTTAAATGATGCCTTTTTAACGGATTTCCAAAATGCCTGTTGGTCATTCAATGTGGACACCAAGCTGTTCAATAATGCTAGATTAAAGAATCTTCTCTTTCTTTTCAGAAGATTTTTATATTCTCTTCTAGCAATAGTATACATACATCTGACCTCATCGCTTAAAGTTTTTCTAAATCTTTTTAACAATCTTCGGACATTCCGTTTGGCTGTTAAACATTCAAAGTCGAACCAATCACTATTTGTGTTTGTCTTGTTACTATGCAAGTATCTTTTCATATTTTCAGCATTATCTTTAATACAGTCATTGAACACGTTCAAAGCATCATCTACATCTACATCAATCAAATTCATAGCAGATTGAAATTTCAAACGCGTCTCCTCTTTCTGTAAATTTGATCTATAAACATGACCATTTTCATCACTCCACACAAATTTTTCAGTCACTGTGTCACTGTCACAAACATCCGTTCCAAATGTATTTTCATTTGGGAAAGTAATATGTAACTGAACAGGAAAATGGTCCGAATCAATGCGATCAGATATATATAAGGTACAATCATTACAAACAGAAGAAAAAAGATCTTTAGAAATAAGAAAATAATCATTCACGCTGCATCCATTATCAGATATGTAAGTATAGCGACCCTGATGGTCGCCATCACAAACTCCATTCAAAATATACAAACCAAATGCAGCACACAAATTCAACAACATTTTACCGTAATTATTTAAAACTGAATCTTCAGATCTGCGATCTGTACATGACGGTTGACTATTCGTCAACGAGTCAATACCAAAACAGTCGTAAATTTCTGGAGAAAAATTTGACGTTCTGCTGTTCAGATCTCCACAAAGTAATATTTCCGCATCACCTAACGACAGCAAACAATCAACGAGACATTCTTCCAAAACAGAGATTCCGTTATCAATATCGAAATATGTATAGTAAGGTGAACCTTCTGGCTGAACATAAGCACAAATAAACAAAACATTTTTTGAAGTACCAAACATATGTTTATCGATAACAAATGCACATATATTAGTTTGTTTAATATCAATCCATGTTATGAAAGGAACCAACTGGTTTTTTACCAAACAAACCAATCCCCCAGATCGTCTCCCTTGGGACGAAAGCTTTACCGCTGGTTTGCAAAATACAGTATAGCCAACAAAAACATCTGTGTGACACTTTTCCAAAAATGTTTCTCCAAAGCATATGAAATCAAACTCACACACATACGAAACAAAATCTTTTTCAGTAACTTTGGAAAATAAACCGTTAACGTTCCATGAGAGAAAAGAGATCGTTTTACTCAAGCACGGGTACACATCTGAGTCCTTATTATGCACATGGTTATTATCATACATATGAAAACTTTCAGTTATTTTCGATTTTGATTCTACATCCGATTTATATCTGTCGCGTACATCATTCAAAGAACACGTCTGCCAACCATGAAGGTCGGGAGTAACGCTTTCAATCAACTCTTCTCCACGTGAATTAAGCCCTTCACATGAGAGACAGTCGCCAATAGGCCTATGTCCGTCGTGCGTGGAGATGTGCACCGGTGTTAGTTTTTGTTCGTTCCCTTTGGAAAAGGACGCATACATTTTATCATGAACGGGCCGGCCAATGACCTATCTTAGTTCCACTAATTGTTCTGTGGCATTAAGCCCGAACTTTTTCCCGTCGATAACGAGATGGTCAAAAACCATTGCCACTCTCTTTCCCTCAGACCTGGCCTTTTTCAAATGTGGGGTCAATTTGCGCCTTAATTCACGCACCTTGCTGGAGAAATCTTCTCCGACAAAAATCTGACTCCCCTTCAACTTCATTTTGGCTTTAAGGATACGGATCTTGTCCTTATAAAATGTGCATCGTGCAATGATAGGAGAGTCACGTTTTGCACTTAACCTGTGAACTCTATCAAAAGCCACCTCCCCTTCCACACCCATCTTTTCTGAAACAAGATCTTGCACTAATTTTTCACAGTCTTCATTTGTCTCCTTATCCTTTCGTTCCATTCCATAAAAAATGACATTCTGTCGTTTTGAACGTCCTTCTAAATCATCAGATTTTCTCTCAAGATTGTTTACTTTGTCCATGAGCTCCGAGTTAGCTTTTTCAAGTTCTGCATTCTTGTTACGCAAGTCTTGTGTCTCTTCTCTAAGTTTTTTAACTTCCTCCTGTAATGAATTAAATTTGTCATTCAGGGCTTTCATCTCGTCTTTTACATCATCTAACTTACAGTCCATGGTCTTATCATGTTTTTGCATTTCTTGGAGCATGGCGATGACGTCGGCGGTCGTTGGTTCCCTGTTGGGAGAAGATGCATGTGTCCCAAAAGTAGAAGATGCAGAGGCAGCAGGACTTGCGCTGGAACTCAGTAGTGTCTGCCTTGTGCTGCCTGTCTTGCCAGCAGATCGTGGTCCGGGGTTCATCTCGATGTCTCCACAGCGTTGCAATAAATGTCCGTAGTAAAAAAAGGTGAGGATCAACCCTACCACAACACCGGCTTGCACATTGCACATTTTCAATGTCCGTACAAACAGAGCATTTCTCTTCAAAACTCTTCGATGCATAAAAGCAATGTACACGGACTGAAAAGTACCACAAACGGAGCGGAAGCACAACGCCACCTCTGGCATGCTGCAGCCTACCTGGAATTTTTGCACAAGTAAGGGCTCTGGAACCAGGAGTAAGCGTTTTAAGTCAGACGGCTCGTCACACGTTGTCAACACTTCAATGCCGGAAGTAGCCCCCCGAGAGAGAGAGAGAGAGAGAGAGAGAGAGAGAGAGAGAGACCGCGGTGACATTGTTTTATTTATTGTGTTCACAGGATTCTCTGTCCCTTTGTCTTTCCTGTGTGTGTCACGTTGAACATTCAAGTGCGTGTTTGTGTGTATGCTTGGTGTGTGTGTGTGTGTGTGTGTGTGTGTGTGTGTGTGTGTGTGTGTGTGTGTGTGTGTCTGTGTGTGTGTGTGTAAGTGTTTAAATGTGTGTTTCTGTGTAAGTGTGTAAATGTGTGTGTGTGTGTGTGAGTGTGTGTGTTTGTAAGTGTGTGTGTTTAAATGTGTGTTTCTGTGTAAGTGTGTAAAATATGTGTGTGTGTGTGTGTGTGTGTGTGTGTGTGTGTGTGTGTGTGTTTGTGTGTGTGTGTGTGTGTGTGTGTGTGTGTGTGTGTGTGTGTGTGTGTGTGTGTGTGTGTGTGTGTGTGTGTGTCATTCCACAGTACAACTGAAAACTAATATTATATATTTATGTCAGTACTATCTTCAGAGTCAGAGACAATAAATCATCGATATTGCCAGAGAATGGATGGCATGAAATGTTACAAATTGAAAAACGTACTTATTTGATTTATGGCCTTGCTTACAAATCTGACACACACACAGTGAAAACCATGCAATAAATTATCACCTGTAATCATGGGTCTGTCTGTTTATAAATGTAAACGTGAAGCCAGTACAGGAAGACTGGAATGTGTGGAAGACAACTCTGAACAAGTAACTGTAACCAGAATTCAAAGGATGATGGTCTAATGTTTCTTCTTTGTCTTCTTTTGACGACGAAGACATCGACGAAGACGACGACGACGACGACGACGACGATGATGATTATGATGATTAACATTATCATATTCTTGCTTTTCTTTTTTCTTCTTCTTCTTTCTTCTTCTTCTTCTTCTTCTTCTTCTTCTTCTTCTTCTTCTTCTTCTTCTTCTTCTTCTTCTTCTTCTTCTTCTTCTTCTTTTTCGTCTTCTTCTTTTTCGTCTTCGTTTTCTTTTACGTCTTGTTCTTCTTCCCATGATTATCATTTTCATTGTTATTATTATTTGTTCTTCATATACTGAGTTGTACACGTCAAAAGCAAAAAGGGGTGGTGGAGGGAATCGAATCATACACTGCTGACAGAATATTATCAATATATACTAATCACAGGATGTTAAGGATCTAGTACCAAACTGTTCATTATGTCAATTAATTTACACAAGTCAGTACAAGCTAATCGTGTGAAATGGCTGATGTGACGCGTTTAGCATGTTAGCTAGTGACTGTGTGCTTGTCACCTCTCGCTTTCAGCCTACACCACTAGCTGGAGTTGCTGCATGCAGCTATGCGAAAAGAAGAGCAGAATACGCAAGTCTCTCTGTCTGTCAGTACATAGCCTCTCCATCAGCAAGCCCAAGGCTGTGCCTCCTCATGGTGACATGCGGTGACTGAGCCCCTCACGGACTCAGGCTAAACTCAAGGAACTGGTCACCAGACGTGCGGCACGCAGGCCCACTGACGCGTGGACATGCTCTGGTGCCTATGAACCAGACCCCTGGTTTTGAGTGAAGAGCACCACTGCTTTTTGGGTGTCTGAGGTGAAACCAAGGCTAAGAAAGTAAACCCAAACAGAATATACACCACGGCCTTGTGGTTGTCTCGGGAGAGACTAAGGCTAAGGGAGTAAACCCTGACAGAAAATCATCCCTACTGCCTTGTGGTAGTCATGGGAACGACCAAGGATAGTGGAGAGGTCGTACAAAAACTGATGGAAGGTAACGGAAAACCACCATCGTATACTCCAAAGACTGTCACGACCAACCAAAATGTGAAAATGGAGAGTAACGACATAAATAGGGGCGCCTGTGGAGCACCATCGTCTGGTAGGGAATGTGACACCTGACCGTCTACAAGCTACTGTGATCAAATTAAAGAATATCGAAATTGCAACGTGGAATATAGGGACAAGAAGACGAAAAGCGTCTTTACCAACAAATGCCTATCAATAAGCATCAGGAAGAGAGTTCTTGAATGTTTTGATTATAAAACCGATACTGTTGTATGGTTGTGAGGTGTAGACAGTCAATAAGCAAAGTCAGAACAAAACTGCGACAAAGTCAGAACAAAACTGCGACAAACTGAAATGTGGTTTCTAAGGAGAATGTTGACAGTTCCATGGACAGCAAAGAAAATAAACGAGACAGTCTTGATGTTGGATATGTTCTCGATGCATGAAACTGCCTTTTTGAGTGCCACATAAACAATGAATTTTAGTCTTCTGTTGTTGACGTCTGCTAGTAGTTTTCTGGTGGTATCAAGTTCTTCCAGGACACTTTCATTAGTTCTTCAGTCACACAGTGGGGCTGTAAACATTGATACTAGCCTCAGCAAGCTGAGGGCCTACTTGTACACTACCTATACAATGTGATAATGTGAAGTTGTGTGTGATTTTGTTTCTGGTTTTATATGCAATTGTCGAATTTTATTTATATATACGTTTATTCATAACCAGTGACGACAATATATAAAGTAGGAGCTTAAACAAGGTTAAGGCTTATGGCTTATTCTGAACGGCAAATCATAAGGCCATGATGGGCATCTGTCATGTTAGCCAGCCAAGAATTGCCTGTTAATTAGATTGATGTGTTGAAGTGGACGATGAAAATGAGGTAAGACTGATTACAAACTCTTGGTCTTAAACATTATGGTTTCTGGATCAAAATGTACTTAAGTAGTTAATTTTTACAAACCAGAAGAACAAGAAAACCAATGTAAGCGCGTATCCAACAAGACAAAACAAAACAAGCGCAAATTTTCGGCCAACTAGCCTTTGTCAAGCGTGAACGCACGGTCACAGACAGATCACAGACACCAAACAATGGATAATAAAAACGGGACTAAAAACTTCCCTGCCGCCTCGTCCAGTGGGTAAGAATTGTTTTGGATCTAGTTAATTTTTGTTGTGTTCATGTGTATATATGTGAGTGTTGGTGTGTATGAGTTTGATATGCATACATGTATGTATATACATATACATATATATATATATATATATATATATATATATATATATATATATGCAAAGAGAGACAGAGACAGAGACAGAGAGACAGAAAGACAGAAAGAGTGAGAGAGAGGTAGAGAGACAGACAGGCGTAAAGAGTGAGAGAGGAGTAGACAGACAGACAGACAGATAGAAAGAGTGAGAGAGGGGTAGAGAAGGAGAGAGGGAGTTAGACAGAGAGAGAGAGAGAGAGAGGCAGAGACAGAGACAGAGAGACAGACAGAGACATAGAGAGAAAGACCGAGACAATGGCAGACAGAGAGACAGAGAGAAAAAGAGAGATGCAGAGAGACAGAGAGAGAAAGATGGAGAGAAAAAAGATGGAGAGAGAGACCAAGAGAGAGAGACAGAGAGAGAGATAGAGACAGACACACAGACAGACAAAGTCATTCATGAAATATTACTCGTTCTTCCCAGGTGTATTTCATTAAGATACAGTGCCACATAGCATTCTGTGTTCTTTCCTTCCTTATATAATTGATTTGTTTTATTCATTGTTTTTCCTGATATCTTTTTTTCCCCTTAGTTTGACCAGAAAATCGAACTGAATGTCTAGTCCTTCGGAAGGGGATGAACAACGAGTCGGACCCGTGTACCTTCTCACTGCGCACGCTAAAGATCCCACAGTAGTTGAAAATCGTGAAGAGCAGGGCATGGCCCAGCCTCATTGGTAAAAAACATTGGAGAGATAGGTTGATTGGAAACCACTGAAATTTGACGTGAAATGATCTATTTTGGATTTTCTCATCACGAGATTGGCAAACCCACTAAATGACCATTAAACCTGAATATATCTGACTATGAGATAAAAACAAAATCAGTGTAGACATTGCTATTGACTGAACAGCACTTAATAAGCTCTGGCATTTGACCATTTCTGAGTCTGTGTAGACCTCCTTAAAGTCAATACACTTTACAATATGCATTGATGATCATTACATTATGTAATATGATCACCGAATATTCAAATACACATCTCTCGATTTCAGACACAGTCATCACAGCACTTTCAGCGTTTCCCCTGAATGCCAAATTCATCAAGATCATGCTGTTTTATATGTGACAAACATGGATCAGAGAAACGTAACAAAATTTATCACGACTGTTATCATGACAGCTGAGGCTACTTCATCAGTAAACAGCTCTTACTTTTATTCAGTATTATTTCAATCTATAGTATGGATGTGGACCATCTGCGTGCCCCTCATAGCTTGTGTGGGTGTGTTTGGCAACGTGATGATTGTCGTGACTGTTTATCGATTTCAAGACAACCGTTCCTCCTTGGATCGCTATTTCTTGTGCCTAGCTGTGTCTGATCTCTGTTTCATCATAACAGGACCAGTTAACGATACGGTTTTTCAACTGACTGGGTACAGCCCATATTTCCTTCATGAAGTTGTTTGTAAGCTGGGCTATTTCATATTTCACAGCACAGTTGCCTGCTCTGTCTGGCTTGTGGTGCTAATGGTGACACACAGGGCCGTGTCTGTGAAGTGGCCACATCGTGTGAACGTGATATGCACAGCCAAGACATCGTGGACCATCATTGTGAGTGTCGTCATCTTTCTAAGCCTGGCTCACTCTCATTATTTGTATGGCACTGAACTTTCTGGTGGAGTTTGTATATTGAAGGAGAATTACGTAGTAACATTTGAGAATAATGTGTGGCCCAAAATCTCACTTGTTTCATTTTTTTTACTGCCTTTCATTGCTATGATGATCAGCAACATTGTGCTTGTGGTGAAATTAAGAACATCAGTGAATGAAATTGGTGACCAGTTTGCCACTACAGAAAGTCAGAAGAATGAGAGACAGAGAAAGTAAACTCCATCACACTCACAGCTCTGGCTGTGTCTGTCTCCTTTATCATCTTCACTTTACCTATCCACACTTTTTTTCTGATAATATCAATTGTTGATCTCCCAGGAGCATTAGTTCACTTTATAATGACTCTTACGGTATGTATCGGCTATTTGAATTATTCCATGAACTTTTATCTCTACTGCCTAACAGGGTGTAGATTCAGAAAAGAATTCCTAAAGGTCATGACTGAATTGTTTCCCTTCAGCAGATGTCTTTAAATATAAACTAGTAATCGTTTAATCGGTGTTCACATTCAATGGCAAAGAACTGATAGACATCAACAGAAACAACAGCAAAATCAGGAGCAGCAATAACAGCTAACAACAATGACGACGACGATTACGAATCGAAAAAGAAAAACAATTCCAACAACATCAAAATTATGCTACACAGCTGTTGTTGTCCATTTTGTTTTTCAAAACTGCAGAATCGTAATACCAACAGAAAGACACATTGATGTGCAGATTGCACTTGGAGTTAAGAGGTCAATAACATTGAAAAGAACATTTCCATTGCTACACCTACGAGTACACACACACACACACACGCACACACACACACACACAACACACACACACACACACACACACACACACACACACACACACACACACACACACACACACACACACACACACACACACACACACACACACACACAAGACCATATTGTTGATGTGAAATTAATTCCTGTTCTTTGAAGTGTGGATTGAAAAAAACAATGTAGCCTACTGATATGAAATCATAAAAACCAGTTTTCAGATCAACTTGTTCTATTGTAAATTTGTTTTCCACACAGTCAAATATTGAGATAAATGAAAACATAAATATCGAAACAAATGCAGATGGAGAACACTTAAGAATTGTCTTTGAAACGTTTTGTCCTTACCATTTTTTTTTAATACTTGAATCTTGAATAGAACGCTACATGAAAGATTACAGATACAAATCAAATCAACATAATATACCATAGAGAAGAAATATTAAGTGTCAACATACATGTATTCTAAACAAACAATAATTAACACTGTCATTACAAATAAGTAAACTCTTCTCCCTCTTTGCAGCAATACTGTTTGATGCATCGACAGATTTTGACAGGAGTCTGTACATCAATTCTCACTCAGGTTGACCATTCTTCCAACTTCACTTTCAGTTTCAGTTTCAGGTTCAGTTTCTCAAGATGACGTTTCCACGCTCGTAATGAATTACATATGCAATAACGTCACAGGAGCCATGTCATGGAGAAGATCCTGAGGTCCTACCTAGATAGTGTCATAACCGTGGAGTCGTACGGGAGTGAGGTGACACACATCAAGCAACCTAAATTGAGGTCCCACCAGTCAGCACGTGGTCTCTCCATCATCAAGCTCTACGTTATGCCTCTTCGTGGTGATATGTGGTAACTGAGCACCTCACGGCTAAATCTCGAAGAGTCTGGCCTCAAGACGTGCGTCACGCAGGACCGCCAGCGTGTGGATAAGCCCTGTTGCCCATGTACTAGATCCCCAGCCATGGATAAATAGCTCCACTGCCTTATGGACATCTCAGGAGAGACTAAGTCTAAGGGAGTAAACCCTAAAAAAAATCACCTTACTGCCTTGTAGGTTGTCTTAGAAGAGACCGTAAACAAACTGATGGAAGGCAACGGGAAACCACCATCGTACGCTCCCAAGACTTCATGGCCAGACAATCCAATAAAAGTAAGTGTAACGACGTAAATAGGTGCTCCTATGGAGCACCTTCGTCTGGTAGGGACCGTCATGCTGCGCAGGTGACGCCAGACCATCACAAGCTATTGCGTCCAACCTCAACCTCAAGAAGAATACCAAAATCGCACATGGAACATAAGAACATTGTTGCTAAAAGGCAAATTAGACAATATCAAAATATACCTATATTCCTGTTGAATCAAAAGCCAGTTTCATTGGTTCCGTTTTTTTTCAGTCCCAGTTTGACATAGCAGATTTGTTCAAAACAAATTCATTGCTCTGGAAAGACGTTGGTGACAGTGAGGAACAATGGACAAAGTTGAGAAATTCGATAAATGAATCTTGTGAAGAAATCCCTAAGGCAGATAAAAAAGCAAATAAGAGCTGGATGACTAATGACATTTTGGGCTTGATGGAGGAAAGGAGGAGGGCAAAGAGAAACGAGGAGATATACAGGAAGATAAACAAAGAAATCAGGTATAGGTGCAATGAAGCTAAGGAAGCTTGGCTGAACACAAAATGCAAAGAGATAGAAGAACGACACAAAATGGATCCTCAGGGTATGTACAGACGAATTGAAGAAATTGTCCACAGGAAAAATATATGCACATCACCTGATTGCTTAAAATCGAAAGATGGCACGCTTATCATGGAAAAGAACAAAATACTGGACAGATGGGGAGAGTACATTAAAGACCTTTTTGAGGATGACAGAAACGAAGAACACATTATAACAAAGAACTTTGAAGGACCACCATAATGAAAGATGAAGTTAGAGCAGCACTGAAAAAGATGAAACCAGGAAAAGCTCCAGGACCAGACAACATTACTACAGAGATGATTGAAGCCCTGGAGGAATTTGGCATAGAAAAAATAACAGTCCTCGTAAATGAAATTTATGACACTGGAAAAATCCCCAAAGATATCTCAAAATCAATTTTTATTGCACTTGCAAAGAAGACAGGGGCTATAGAATGCGAACTCCATCGCGCAATCAGTTTGATGAGTCATGTAACGAAAATCCTGTTAAGAATAATCATGATGAGGACAAGGAATAGAATCAAAAGAGAAATATAGCAGAAGAAGAGTGTGGATTTGTGGAAGGGAAAGGGACTGGTAATGCCATATACATCCTAAGAACTATCATAGAAATGTCAATTGAGAGGAATAAGGATTTGTATATATGCTTTGTTGACTATACCAAGGCTTTCGATTGGGTACGACATGAAGAATTGATTAACCAACTGGAGAGACTCAATGTCGTTGGAAAAGGTCTACGAATAATCAGGAATATGTACTGGGAACAAACAGCTGCAATAAGAATAGAAAACAATATAAGCTCTTTCTAAAAGATCAAAAGAGGAGTCAGACAGGGTTGTGTTTTGTCACCAGATCTGTTTTCACTTTACAATGAAAAAAATCATGAGATACCTAGAAGAAGACCGTGGGTTAAAGGTTGGAGGGAAAATGATAAACAACATTCGGTACGCAGATGACACCGTGCTAATTGCAGAAAATGAAAGGGACCTACAAAACCTTGTGAATATACTAGAAACAGAAAGCAAAGGTAAGAGGTTGGAACTAAACAACACGAAGACTGAAGTCATGACGATCAGTAAAAAACATGAAATCCCCTTATGCAAAATAACAGCAAATAGCACAACGTTGACACATATTAATAAGTTCAAATACCTGGGAACGGTCATTTCATCAGACGGCAGATGCACATCGGAAAAAGCTAGCAGAATTAGCCAAGCCAAAACAGTAGTCAAGAAGATGACAAGCATTCTTACCAACAAATGCCTATCAATTAAGATCAGAAGTTGCGGCCCATCTGTACATGGCCTGCATAACACCACTTTTTCGTTTCAGCTTCTCAAGAGTGGCAGAATGGTTCAGACGTTTACCTGCCAAAAACTAAACTGGATGTTTCAGGGTTTGCTTCCCGTAAAGCCTCGACTTTTCTCCTCAGTTTGACCAGAAAATCGATCTGTACGTCTAGTCCTTAGAAGGAGACGAAAAACGAGTTGGATCTGTGTGCCTTCTAGCTGTGCATGTTAAAGATCCCACGGTAATTGAAAATCGTTAAGAGCCGAGCATTGCCCGGCTGCCACGGTAAAAAAAAAACACATTGAAGAGATAGGTTGATTTCCCCGGTCCCACCCCTTGAAGACCAATTAGCCTTCTTGCCTCTCTGAAGTCTTGGTTAAAAAAAGTGAATATGTATATGCATATGAATCAAGGGATCGGGGATGGGCGTCGCGCTCACGGTGCTGGCCCCGGAAACGTTGAGGTCTCAGCTACCTCACTCCTCTACGACACCAGGGTTATGGAACTATCTAGATAGGACCTAAGGACCTGGCCAGCTCGTGAGTTTATGTGCAGGCTCAAGGCTGTGATCCTTCTGGATCTTCTCCATCACATGGCACCTGTGACATTAGTGCATATGCAATTCGTTCCGAGCTCGGAGTCGTCATCTTCAGAAACTGAAACTGAAACTGAAACATGGCAGCTGGCTTTCTGTCTCTTGTAACAAATCGGTGCACTCAAGACCTCATGTGCTGACTTTAATCCCACCTGGAAATATAAAACTCTGGACTGTTCACTGCCCTATGTCATGTTCCAATCGTTCTGGTGTTGTCAGTATAGTCTTATATATTTCTCAATCCCCAACCCTGATTCCCCTCCTCCGTTCAATACCTTGCCAAAACACATGGCTGTAAGGCTTACATGTTGACTTCACAGGTCAGGTCAGTGCTAGGTCTCTGCTACAGTATGACAATAGACTTTATGAGCTGCACCTGCGTCTGCTGCTTAGTGGGTTACCCCTTGGGTGGGGAAAGGCTATGAGAGTATACCCAGACAGGAAATCCCGCAGCTGCACATTACACAAAGGGCATTGCCACAGAGCACTGCTTGTAGTTTTGGCCCTACGCTGCGATTTGCCATCTACTGTTCAGCCATCTGTGCCTCCCATGAGAACAGCAGCTGTCTTACCACGGTTTGCCCTGGACTTGTGGAGGCAGATGGAGAGAGTTGCTGAGGCTCTGCGCAAACAACAGCAGTTTACATACGCGTATATCACCTAGCGACAACCCCTCTCACAAACACATATGAGGATACACAAATAAAGTGCTAGGCTGGTCTTTGTTGACCACGATAGTCGGCTATACATATGTTGACTTCATAATGTTATAACTGATCAGTTACTCTAGACTTTGCCTCATTTTTATTGTCTATTTGTTTATTCCTTTTATACTTCCCGTGGATTGAAATGTGTTCCATGTTACATTGTAAATGATGTTTTGATATATATATATATATATATATATATATATATATATATATATATATATATATATATATATATATAATAGGAGTTTATCATTTGACAGCCGGCAGATTCGTCAAACGCATATGGAATTATCCGACTGGGATGGGTCCCTCTTAAATAAACTAGGGACCCCAAGCTTGAATACGGCAGAGCCATAATGATACACTCAAAGGGTACATGGAGTTGGGTGGATTAGTTTTGATACGTCGCCTTGGTTACATTCATTGAAGTGAATTCACAAAGGTAACTTGACAGCAAACCCAACATGTAAATCCAGAATAAAAAATAAAACCAACACTGATAACTATAAATCTAACAATGATGATGATGATGACGACGACGATGATGATATGTTGAAGGTAATGATGATAATGGTGATATGACAAATATCACCTACTTGAGATCTATGTTCCCTCACGTACCCTTCGCTCTGCCTCCGATCCTCTGACTTTTCGCTTTCCACGCACTAAGCTCAATACCTATGGTCCACGAGCCTTCTCTGTTTCTGGTCCACTCTCCTGGAACAAACTTCCTCTCTCAGTCCGTCAGCAACCTACTTTTGCCTCCTTCAAGTCCGCTCTCAAAACTCACCTTTTCTCCTCTGCATAAAATCCTAACCTCACTCTACCCCCCTCTGCAGCCTGTCTCCGCTCGGAGGGGAATCACTTTGTTTTAATATATAATTGTATATGATGTGCTCTCTGTGGTTTTCCATTGGTTTTATTCTTGCTTTAATTGCTTTTATTCTTTTCTCCCCATTTGTGGCCATGCATGTGTGTGTGTGTGTGTGTGTGTGTGTGTGTGTGTGTGTGTGTGTGTGTGTGTGTGTGTGTGTGTGTGTGTGTGTGTGTGTGTGCGTGCGTGCGTGCGTGTGTGCGTGTGTGCGTGTGTGTCTTTTCGGCGCTTGGATTTGATTTTGTCGAGATTTGCGCTATATAAATATTGTAATTATTATGTATGCATGTGCGTACGTATGTATGTATGTATGTATGTATGTATGTATGTATGTATGTATGTATACGCTTAGATTTATGTATGTATGTATGTATGCATGTATACGCTCAGCTTAGATTTATGTATGTATGTATGTAGGCATGTATGTATGCATGTATACGCTCATATGTATGTAGGTATGTATGCATGTATACGCTCAGCGCTTAGATTTGATTTTGTCAAGATTTTGCGCTATATAAATAAAATATATTATTATTATATTATTATTGGCAATGATAATAATGATACTACTACTACTATTACTACTACCACTAATGTTACTACTACTACTACTACTTTAACTACTACTACTATTATTATTATTATTACTATTATTATTATCATTATTATTACTACTACTACTAGTACTTCTAATACTACTACTACTAATGATGATGATGTTGATTATGATGATGATTACGATAATGATAAATGATTTTTCTATATCGTTATTCTGCGGTGGCCTAAATATTCACAGAAAGGCAGACCTCCAGTCTCCTACATCGCGAACAGAACCAACGTCAGTGGCCTAAACATTCAAGAAACTGTCCACAAAAATCAAGACAGGGTGGCCTGGAGGGAGATGGTGATGTCAAAGTGTGGAACGGCCAACACCAAACCGGAGATGCTGACAGGTGAAACAGGTGAGACTTAGTTACGAAACCAGAAAGCAAACAATATCAGTTATCATCAACTTCACTCGTGAAATATACCAATTTTCCTGTTGAATCAAAAGTTACTTTCATCGATTCCATTTGTTTTTCAGTCCCACTCTGACATAGCAGATTTGGGTCCTAACCCTGGAAGGCAGCCTTAATACCTGATAGAAGAGTTGTCTATCACCAGGACTAGATATGCACAGTTTCAAGACAATTTAAGCATTGATATTGACTAACTGTTTTAACCATGCCCCAGCCCATTACCTGTGTTTTCTCAAGGCTGATCGCTAAGTCCAAATACATTGGAAATAGTATCAATTGTGTTCATTTGTTTCTGTGAGTTTTCATAGTATGTAATACTTTTAAGAGTTGCACAGTCTGCAAACACAGAAATTCCTTGTGCAGTTCGTCTGGAACATGTTTAACAGAGTGTAACTTGCATATGTTATCATAGGACTGCAATTCCATATGTTGTTCATCTAGATCTGAATCTGATAACATGGCAAACTCCTTGAGTCTGCCGGAATCCCTGTCATCATCATCATGTGCCCTGCCAAATTGCGTTGGCAATTTGACCTTTCATATTGATCTATCCCTTGTCGCCGTAAGCACATCTTCCACCCTCTCTGTCCTAAGCCACCCTGCAAGTCTGTCCAATATTTTCTTCATGAGTTTAGCTGGTGTTCTTTTACCCTCCAGCTGTCTCATTTGTATTCTTTGCTGTCCATGGAACTATCAGCATTCTTCTTAGAAACCACATTTCAGCTTCCTCAATCTTGTTCTGGCTTTCTTGTTGACTTGTCCATGCCTCACAACCGTATAACATGATCCGTTCTGTATAACATTCAAGAACACTCTCACTCTTCTGGATGTTAACAGATAGGAATTTGTTGGTAAGAATGCTTTTCATCTTCTTGAATGCTGTTTTGGATTGGCAGATTCTGCTGGCTACTTCTGATGTGCATCTGCCATTTGGAGAGATGACCGTTCCCAGATATTTAAACTTACCAACCTGTCTCAAAGTAGTGCCATTTGCTGTTATTTTGCATGAGGGGATTTCACGTTATATGCTGATTACCATGACTTCCGTATTTGTGCTATTTAGCTCTGACCCTTTATTTTTGCTTTCTGTTTCTTTTATGTTCACAAGGTTTTGTAGGTCCCTTTCATTTTCTGCAATTAGCATGGTGACATCTGCTGAACGAATGCTGTTTATCATTTTTCCTCCATTCTTTATTTCAGGTCACTCTTCAGGGTTTCCCATGATGGTTTCGCTGTAAAGTGAAAACCAAATTGGTGACAGAACACAACCTTGCCTGACGTCTCTGTTGATATTTTGGAAAGAGCATCATTCCCAACTTTATCCATATATGCTCCTTTCTGTAGCATGGAACTCAGTAACTGGCATCTTCAGCAACATCTCAACAATAGCAAAGATGCAATTACTAGCAACACCACTGTCATCTTAAATCATCCTTTAAACCCCTTTCCTTA
>JAPXFY010000238.1:70000-72174 GCA_030674185.1 Monoplex corrugatus
TCTGAAATCAGTTTTTCTCACACAGTCCAGGCTTCGCAGCTCTAGAATTCTCGCTTTCAGGCCATTTGGTATGCCTCTCTCTATCCAGATGTTGTTGATACTAGCCAGATGTTGTTGATACTCTAAGTCCATACTACTAGAATGAATTGTGCATTATGATACAAAATTAGGAGAACAACAATAAGACTTTCCTGCTGCTTCGTCCAATGTGAGAAAAGGATTAAAAAAAACCAGTTTGATCCTTTTCCCACACTGGACGAAGAATCCTGATTTTTGTTATTGCTGTTTGCTTGTTTTTTATCTTACGCTTGACAAAGGCCAGTTGTCAAAAAATGTGCGCCTGTCTTGTCTGGTTGTATTCAATACGTGTTCTGATTCTTTTTACGTGTTCTTTTTGTCTGGTTCCTGTTTGCTTGAATACAGGCAATCACAATTGTTTTAAATAAGAAAAAGCAGTGTAAGTGTTAGTAATGTTTCCAAATGTACGGTAACCTACGCTATACTGTATACATCTTCCAGGCTGGTGCAAACCACAACTTGCTGCTGTTTCCAGATTCATATTTACGAATCATGTATTGACCTGTTTAGCAACGTCTTTCACAGGTCATGGTGCACTGTTAAGGGAAAGGTGGCGCTGGAACTAGCAATAATGCAAACACATTTATCTCACAGATCTTTTATAATTATGCACGCACGTAGACACATACACACACAGACACATTCACACGCGGGCGCGCGCGCGGGCGCGCGCGCGCGCGCACACACACACACACACGCACACACACAGAGGGAGAGAGAGAGAGAGAGAGAGAGAGGAGGCAGAGAGAGAGTGACAGAGAGAGAAAGTGATTGTGTGAGAGAGAGGGAGAGAGAGAGGAGGCAGAGAGAAAGAGAGAGAGAGAGGGGAAAACATTGTGTATATTTATGTTCACAGGGCTCTCAGTCTCTTTGTCCTTCCCTGTGTGTGTCACGTTTTCTTGCATTCAGCATTCAAGTGTGTGTGTGTGTGTGTGTGTGTGTTATGTGTGTGTGTGTGTGTGTGTGTGTGTGTGTGTGTGTGTGTGTGTGTGTGTGTGTTTGTGTGTGTGTTTGTGTGTGTGTGTGTGTGTGGTGGTGGTCTTTGATTTAATGTCTATTCACTAAAGTGATTTTAGACAACAACAATAAAAAAAAATAAATAAATAAAAAACAACAACTTGGAAATGGTTAATCTTCAGGAAAAAAGAAATGAACCAGAAAAACAAGACAAGAAAGAAAAATTCACAAATGACGTTATCATAATTAACGATTGAAACAGTAAAATTAGCTAACCATAACACTGAACATGAGAAGTAATGACGCGTTAAAGATAATTCGCATTAGGACTTTTTGACAGGCTAACAAAAAATTCATATGTTAAGGATGGTGAGGCAAATATGTCAGAAAACTGTCTTCGTTGATAACGTAGGTATATGTCGTTTTACCCGAACGCATGAAAGAATATGACTATGTGTTATCTTCTTTCCACACAGGCACACTACATTCCTGGTGTATTTTGTTTTGAATGCATCAAGTTTCCACCTATACATATGGGATTGTATACTTCTGCTGGCTGGGAATCGCTTAGATGTTTTGCTAATTTCAAATTCATGTAACATTTTTCATACTTTTTCTGTTTATCTTGAAACTGCTTCCATACGTAGGCGTCCACTAAGGTATAACACTCATGCAATGAGAGGGAAAGTTGTATATGATTTGAATCTGGTGAGCTCTTTGCCCCCCGTGTGGCAGCCCTATCAACCATATCATTGTAATGAAAAGAACTATGAGATGGTATCCAGCAGAAACTAATATCAGTGCCTCTTAAGGATAAACTATTAATCAAGTGAGTAATTTCCAATATCATTTCAGATCTTGTTTGTAATTTAATTTTGATAATTCAAGAGCTTGAAGTATAGATTTTGAATCAACGCAAAAAAGTATCTTGGGAATTGTCCTAGGAAGATTTATCATACAATTCAAAGCCATTAAGATTGCAAAGAGGTTTGCAGTAAAGATAGATTTATAAAGTCCTATATAGAAAGATTTCTCAATTTTGAGAGCAGGTATTAAAAACGCTGAGCCTGCTCGTCTTTCAATTATTGAACCATCAGTGTAAACTTTCAAGTGATCAGAAAAAAGTCTTCTATATGACA
>JAPXFY010002387.1:0-2500 GCA_030674185.1 Monoplex corrugatus
TGGAGTAGGAGGGGGACAAGTGAGAGGGAAATTCAAGGGGGAAACAAGGGGAGAGAACGTCAGGCAGGGAGGATAAGGCAAAGGCTCTTCCAGGGAACTTCAGAGAAGGGTAGGAAATATCCAAATGGGAAGGAACAACAGGAGTAAGGTTTTCTCTTTTTCTTTTACTTTTCTTTCTTTCTTTCTTTCTTTCTTTCTTTCTTTCTTTCTTTCTTTCGTTCTTTCTTTCGTTCTTTCTTTCTTTCTACAGGGAGAGGGTTACAAATAGATGGGAACTTCAGGAATTAACACACTACGGAGAGCACCAAAGGAAGGAAATTCTGGGTAAGGAAAACAAAGGAGAAGAACTCAGGATGGAGGACACGATGGGAGAGAACTCTAGGTGGAGGTAATAAAGGAAGTAAAAGGCGGAGTACAAAATAGGAAGGAAATGGACCAAGAGGGAAGGATTTTAAGAAGAACGAAAACAAGGGTAGTGTGTCAAGTGGGGGGGGGGGGGAGTGAGGGGAATTGGGGAGGGGAACCATGAGGTGGAAATTTGGGAGAGAACCAGGGGGATAAATGGGATGTAAGTTTGGGGTGGAAAGAGAGGATCGGTTGGAAGGAACTTCAAGGAGAACCAAGGGGAAGGAATCACAGGGCAAGGAGAGCAAGGGGAGGGAACGTAAGACTTGGAAAGGAAGTAACAGAGGAAACACTGGAGGAGAACAGAACCAGTGCGAGGGAACTCTCAGGAGTGGGAGGGGGTTGGAGGTTTGGCAGATGGACAAATGTAAGGGATCAATGGGGTGGAATGGGGAAACAAGCGGGAAGGAACTTCAGGGCAGAGTGAGCAAAGGAAATAAGCTTCAGGACAAAGACAAAAAAAGGAAACTTCGGTGGAATTTTTGGAAGGGGGAAGGTAGTGGAAGGGAACCTAAAGGAAGGTGCAGAGAGGGAGAGATACAAGTTGGAGAGAACTTTGGGTTAAGCGGAAGGGAGGTGTACAAGAAGAATGGAAAATAGGGAGAAACAATTAATGGAGGACGGGAGGAGACTCTCTGGGAGAGACAAATTGGAGGAAACTGTTGGTTAGGAGGAGTAAACAAGCGGATAGGAAGTTCAAAAAGAAACAAGGAAAGGAAACTTCAGGCAAGAAGAACAAGGGGAGGGAACATTGGAGGATTTCATAGACAAGGGAACTCGGGGAAAGGGAACTTCAGGAGAAGATAACCAATGAAGGGGAGTCGGGTAGGGGAGGGGGTTTACTTATAAGACAGGGAACTCTGGGTTAGATCTTGGGGAGTGGGACTGAGAGGAAATTTGAGGAGGGACGCTCAGAGAAAGATGGAAGAGGTTAGGAGGGGTACAAATGAAAAAGAATTCCAGGGGGGACGGCATGGGGTGGAGATTTGGGAGAGAACAAAAGGGATGGACTCAGGGTGGAGGAAACAAAGGGGGAGGGGGAATTCGGGAGGAGCAAATTGGAGAGAATTTGGTGGGAACGAATGGAATGAAACCCGCGACTGGAATCATCCCTCACATGTCCATCCCATTTACTCGGTGTGGCTGAACCAAACAGAGGAGCGTGAGGAGGAGCAAGCATATATTTTAATATAGCAGTCTACCTCCATCTCGAAGAAGTAAACACTCCAATCTCCATGGGTTGGCCTGACATTTGTTGTCTATGAAAATGGACGCGAAAGTAAACCAATAGGCCTTTAAGGTCGTGTAGGTTGGCTCTTTCTCTGGGTTTTTTTTTTTTTTACATTGGTATTGTTGTGAAGATCTTGCTACCACACAGGGTTTGCGTACGTGAAGGATTCGGTGTCAAGTGCTTGTATACGTTCGTGCGTGAGTGTGTGCGTACGTGCGTGCGTGCGTGAGTGTGTGTGCTTGCGTGTGCATGTGTGCGTGAGTATAAAAATGCGTGCGTGCATGTACGCCCATACGTGTGTGTGTGCGTGCGTGTGTACGCGTGTGTATGCGTGCGTGCGTGTGTATGTGTGTGCGTCTGTGCGTGCATGTATGTATGTGCACGTGCGTGTGTGTGTGTGCGTTTGTGTATGTACGTGCGTGTGTGTGAGTGTAGATTAGGTTGCAATTTCTATCTCTCATTTTTGAGCAGGCTGGATGGCTGTTGGATCTGAACCCTGGATCTCAACATCTGATGTCTCGAGTCCAGTTCCAGCCCGCAATTAAAAAACCTCCAAAAACTGGCGAGTTCTCTGTCCATCTTTGTTTTAATCATTCTGGTGGTGTCAGTCGAGTGTCTCATAGGTGCTGTCCTTCACCCCCTCCTTCATTTCAAGACCTTGTCAGCGCATACAGCTCTACTCAGGCTTAGTTAGTCTGTCAGACAGCAGATGGCAGATTTGGTGGAGCGCATAAGGGATTGTCAGAGTGCAACGAATCCCTCATGAACAAACTCCAAACTCGGAGCAGTATATCTCAAGTTTCTTTAACAGTCCGACAAGGCTGTTTAAACGTCTGTGTGATGTTAGGTAGGTCTGTGGTGAAG
>JAPXFY010002387.1:7500-12500 GCA_030674185.1 Monoplex corrugatus
GATCGCCTGTGCAAAACGTGCCCGCCGCAGAGCAGAGCGCCGCTGGCGCAAATCCAAACTCACTGTACACAGGCAAATTTTCCAAGCCTCTAAAACAAAAGTATCCACCCTCATTGCATCAGCAAAAACAAGCTATTTCCAAACCAAAATCCTGAATGCCTCTTCTTCAAAAGAACTCTTTACAACCATGAATCATCTCCTTAGCACACGAAAAGATTTACCTCTCCCAACAAAACATACAAATGAAGAACTCCCATCTGTATTCTCCAACTATTTCACCACCAAAATACAAACTCTTCGTGACAGGCTTGACAGGACACCCTGTCAACCATGCCCACCTGACCCTTCCTTCTCTGGCACACCTCTTACTACTTTTACCCCAGTCTCACAAGAAGAAATTCTCAACACAATCAGATCCATGTCGTTCAAAACCTGCGAACTAGATCCTCTTCCAGGTTCTCTCTACGCCGACTGTCTCCCTACTCTCCTCCCATTCATCACTGACATCATCAACACTTCTCTTCAAACTGGAACTGTCCCTGATTCTTTCAAGTCTGCTATTGTTCACCCTCTCCTCAAGAAACACAATTTAGATCCAAATGAACTGAAAAATTACCGGCCTATCTCTAATCTCTCTTTCTTGTCAAAACTCCTTGAAAAAGTCGTCCTCAACCAGCTGAACTCTCACCTGTCTGCCAACAATCTTCTCAATCCTTTCCAGTCAGCCTACCGCCAGTGCCATAGCACTGAAACTGCCCTACTACACATTCTCAACAATCTCCTCCTTGCAACTGATACTGGCAAAGTCTCTCTCCTCACACTCCTTGATCTGTCTGCAGCCTTTGATACCATTGATCATGGTATTCTCCTTTCTAGACTTCATCATACTTTTGGCATCTCTGACATTGCTCTGTCTTGGTTCATTTCATACCTATCCAACAGAAAACAAACCGTTCTCATCAATGGCACTTACTCTCAACCTGCATACCTGACCTGTGGTGTTCCACAAGGATCTGTCCTTGGCCCTGTTCTTTTCACTCTTTACACCTCCCCCCTGTCCACCATCATCAACTCCCATTCTATAAAACACCACTTCTATGCTGATGACACCCAACTTCAAGACAGTGACTCACCTGATAATATACAGCGCCTGTTGACTCGCACCACTGAGTGTTACTCGGACATTAAGAACTGGATGACACACAATAGACTTCAGCTTAATGACGACAAAACAGAAGCTATCCTCATTGGCACCCGTCAGAAACTTTCTCAGCTGCCTCCTCTTTCTCTCCCATTATGTAACACATCAGTCCCAATTTCTGATTCAGCTAAAAACCTTGGTGTCTGCATTGACTCTACCCTCTCCATGAACAACTTTGTTTCTCAAACTGCCAGATCTTGCTACTATCATCTCCATCGTATAAGGCTGATCAGGAAGTATCTCTCTGTCGAAACAACTGCAAAACTCGTTCTCTCCTTCATAATGTCTCGCATTGACTATTGCAATTCACTCCTGTCTGGTCTTCCTGCCTCCACCATTCACATCCTACAGCGCATTCAAAACAATGCTGTACGCCTTGTACTCAAAAAGAAAAAAGCTGACCACATATCTCCTCTCCTGGCACAACTTCACTGGCTCCCTGTATCAAAGCGCATACAGTACAAACTAGACACCATGTGCTACAAAAGCCTCAATAACGCAGCCCCCGATTACCTGTCAAGCCTACTTGAGATCTATCTTCCCTCACGTACCCTCCGCTCTGCCTCCGATCCTCTGACTTTTCGCTTTCCACGCACTAAGCTCAATACCTATGGTCCACGAGCCTTCTCTATTTCTGGTCCACTCTCCTGGAACAAACTTCCTCTCTCAGTCCGTCAGCAACCTACTTTTGTCTCCTTCAAGTCCGCTCTCAAAACTCACCTTTTCTCCTCCGCATAAAATCCTAACCCCCCTCTGCAGCCTGTCTCCGCTCGGAGGGAATCACATGGTTATAATATATAATTGTATATGCTATGCTCTCTATAATTTTCCATTGCTTTTATTCTTGCTTTTATTGCTTTTATTCTTTCTCCCCATTTATAGCCATGCGTGTGTGTGTGTGTGTATGTGTGTGTGTGTGTGCGTGCGTGTGTGTGCGTGCGTGCGTGCGTGCGTGCTTGCGTGTGTGTCTGCTTCAGCGCTTAGATTTGATTTTATCAAGATTTTGCGCTATATAAATATTGTAATTATTATTATTATAACTCCACCAAACCTTACAAAAACATCAAAATCAACAAAACAACGATCAAACAAATCTAACGACATGGGGAACAAAATCACGCGCAAGGAAAATGACGTCAAGCCGATGACGAAAAAGATATCAAAACAACACATGGACGGGAAAGCTGCCTCTCGCGTCACATCCAAAAATACACAAAAAGAAAAAGTCAACACTGCTCTACCATCAGTTCTCCTTCTACACGACACAATATTAAATGGTGTTTATGGTCACAGACTTGGTCATTCATATGGTTTCACTGTTGAAACAAAGAAAACTTCTTCTATAGACAACATTTCTCAGTTCCTGAAAGAATCATCTACTGCTCAATTTGATTGTTTTGTCATACATTGTGGACTGTTCGATTTGAAGACCAGTGAACCCGGAATTGTCTCTGAAAAACTAATGAAAGCCGTGGACGAGATTATGACAACATATCCCAAGAGCAAAATTATCCTTAGCAAAACAGCCCCAGTGAAAGACAAGGTCCTTCAAATAAAAATAGATCTCCTGAACGCCCTGCTTCACTCTGAGCTGTATGGTCGTAACAACATCTCCTTCTTGGATCATGGAAATTTGAAGTCCAAATTCAACCCTACTTTCAAGGACACTGTACATCCCAATCGACATGGCTCTTCCATCCTTGCCAGGAACATCGGCAGACATGTCAACAGTGTCCTCTGGGAGTCACAAAAGCGGAAACCTCGTCATCCAAGCAGGAAGTCTCAAAACTACGCGTTCACCACCTATAACACTAGTTATGATCCATTCTATTATTCAGGAACATCCCATGTCAATCGGTCTCAGTGTCCATGGTGGAATGGTAGCATCTCCAGTCATAATTATTTCCATCCATTGAGAGATTTTTGTGATTGGTGATCCTGTATTTAAGTAGTGAATGCACCAGCGTCAACCTGCATATAGTAGCGACTTTCTTCTATTGGTTTTTACTGTCGCTTATACTATAGGCTAGGTGTTCATAGGTGTGTTTCCTTTCGCCAAAGTTATCTTCATCTTGATTTTATTTTCGTTTAATTTTTTTGTTTCTTCATATATGTAATTATCTACTATTGGTTTTGGGTAGTTATGCAAGTCAAAAATCAACATAACACTGGTTTTTCTGTTCTTCAATGGAACAGTCGATCAGTGAATATTAATCATCCTCATCTTCAACAATATTTATCTGTAAATAAGCATCATATTGTTGCCTTACAGTCACTGAATGTGGCAAATTGTAAATTACCTAATTTAGAAGATTATCACTTTCCTCCAGTGACACACGTCTGTGACAATAACTCAAAGATTTATGCAGCCGTTTATGTACGCAAAGACGTGGATTATAAGATCATTCCGCCTCCTGTGCCAAAGGGCACTGACGGTGTTTATTGCGTAGCTGTGAAAGTGAAGATTAACTCTGTGTCATCTATAAATATACTTTCTGTGTATTATCCACGTGGGCCTAATAGTGAAAATAGTGACTGGCTACGGACTTTAGACAACAATGAGAAATGGTTGATCACGGGGATTTTAATGCCCATTCTCCATTTTGGGATAAGGACTGTCACTATGTATCTAATAATCGTTTTGTAGAAAATGTCATTGACTCTGGATTAGTCTTGTTAAATGACGGTAGAACAACTAGAATTCCGGATAATCCTCAACATAAGGTTTCTGCCATTGACCTAACTTTGTTATCACCTGACCTTGTCATTAATAGCATGTGGGATGTTACATCTGACTCCCTCGGAAGTGATCACCTGCCAATTGTTACAGTTATAAATGAACCGTTTGATAACACACCAGAACAAGACGACGTTATACCTCGATATATGTACAAACGTGCTAACTGGGTAAAATATCGGAATATTTTAATGGAAAAAGATTGCACGTTTAATGAATGCGTCAATATTAATGATATGTATTCCCATTTCACCGATGCGCTACATGAGGCAGCAAACAATTCCATTCCAAAAAGGAAAAATGTAAACAAAGGTACTCATGTTGGAAATAGTTGGTGGAATCAATTATGTGAAGAAGCAAAGAATGAAAAAAAGAAAATGTATAAACTCTATTTAAAAACTAAATCTCCAGAAGACCATTACAATATGAAAATGGCTAAGATTCACTCAAACAAAGTTATAGTCCAAGCCAAAAAGCGCTATTGGTCAGATTTTTGCTCTGAACAAATTTCCGGGCCTAAAGATCTTCCTAAAATTTGGAATAAGGTCAAAGAAATGAAAAATGGTTTTAATTTACCACAATTTCCTCTTAAGATTAAAGATAAAGACTTTCCTTCGTCATCTGAGAAAGCTGAAGAATTTGTTCAGTTCTTTTCAAGAACAAGTAATTCCAGTAGCTTGTCTGCTCCATTAAGGGAGGAAAGACGGAAAATTGAAGAGTCCGTCGCATACTCAGATCCTGCCCCTGATAATCACATGTACATAAATTCAAAAATTACATTAAAAGAACTTAAAGATGCCCTTCTCTCGTTGAACAACAAAAAATCGGCTGTAGGACTGGATGGCGTTTCATATACCCTTTTAAATCATTTACCAGAGAAATGGATTGAATACTTACACAATATCATACTAAAATGCTGGGAAAGTGGTAGCTTACCTGACATTTGGAAGACTTCGATTGTGTTACCAATACCAAAACCTAATAAACCCCTTTCAGATCCAGGTAGTTACAGACCTATCTCGCTTACATCCCATGTTTCAAAACTAATGGAAAAAATTATAG
>JAPXFY010002387.1:17500-25000 GCA_030674185.1 Monoplex corrugatus
ACCACCACCACCAGCGACAAAAAAAACTTTCAAGAAGAAGAAGAAGAACAAGAAGAAGCAGGAAGGTGAAACATATGAGGGTATACACTAAACACAAGCATATCCACAAAAAACAACCCTTTCCTTTCAAACCACATCGAGCAATTTCAGAAAGGAATCAACATTTATTTCAACGCGTAGGCGGGCCCTCAAAGTGGACTTCTCACTACAAGATCCTCTGGCGCCACTAGTTTCATCTTTATGTGCTGGGGAAAAACATTTAGGCGCCAGTACTTCTAAGCTTTAAGCTGTCATTCTATCATAAAAACCCCAAATATGTTTTAAGTTATGGTGTGCAATCTGATTTATATATCAAATAGACCGCGCGTTTGAATTAAATCATCATCATCATCATGTGCCTTGCCGCATGGAGTTGGCGATTAGGGCCCTCCGTATGAATCTATCCTTTGTCGCTGCAAGTACATCTCCCACCCTGCCTACTCTCAGCCAGCCTGCAAGTCCGTCTACTATTTTCCGCTGAGTTCACCTGGTGTTCTTTTTCCCTCCAGCTTTCCTGTTGTGACTATTTTTTCTAATTTCTCTTGCCTGATAAAATGTCCAACAAATGTTGTTTGTTGTGTGAATGAATACCTTATTATAAATGTGGCTGCCATATACCTATACATATACCTATACATATATTCATACACATACATACATATACATATATACATAGTTATACATACTTACATACATGCACGCATGTCTACGTATCTACCCACCTACATACGTACATACCTATATACCTACCTACCTATCTGTTCATCTACATACTTACCTACCTGTCTGTCTACCTACTTACCTATCTGACTATCAACCTACCTACCTACCTACCTACCTACCTACATACATACATACATACATACACATACATACATATATACATACATACATATAAACATACGTACATACATACATACATACATACATACATACATACATACATACATACATACATACATACATACACACATACACACATACGTACATATACGCATACATACATACGTACATACACGCATACATACATACATACATACACACATACCTACATACCTACATACACGTATATATACATACATACATACATACACACATACATACATACATACATACATACATGCATGCATACATATATACATACATACATACATACATACATACACACATACATACATACATACACACATACATGTACACACATACATACATACATACATACATACATACATATATGCATGCATACATACATACATGCATGCATGCATGCATGCATACATACATACATGCGTACATACATACATACATACGTACGTACGTACACACATACGTACATAATACGTACATGCATACGTACATACATACATACATACATACATACACACATACGTACATACACGCATACATACACACACACGTACATACACGCATACATACATACATACATACATACATACATACATACATACATACATACATACATACATACATACATACACACATACATACATACATATATACATACATACATACAATATACAATGAAAAGGAAATTGTTGTGACATTTAAACAGACTGAAATAATTCTTGTGATGCATTTCTCAATATTGTTCCATTTTCATTTGTTGGAAAAAACAAACAAACTCGACAATGGATGATGCAGTTTCCCTCTCTCTCTTTCAAACATAAATACAACGTATGATACGTGACCCTTTTTCTCTCTCTCTCTTTCTCTCTCTCTCTTTCTCTCTCTTTCTCTTTCTTCTCTCTCTTCTTCTTTCTTTCTCTTCTCTTTTCTCTCTCTTCTCTCTCTCTCTTTCTCTCTCTCTTCTCTCTCTCTTCCTCTCTCTTCTCTCTCTCTTTCTCTCTCTTTCTTTCAGTCTCTTTCTCTCTCTTTCTCTCTCTCTTTCTCTTCTCTCTTTCTCTCTCTCTTCTCTCCTCTTTCTCTCTCTCTCTTTCTTCTCTCTCTCTTTCTTCTCTCTTCTCTCTCTTCTTTCTCCTCTTCTCTCTCTTTCTCTCCTCTTTCTCTCTCTCTTCTTTCTCTCTCTTCTCTCTCTCTCCTTCTTCTCTCTCTTTCTCTTCTCTTCTTTCTCTTTCTTTTCTCTCTCCTCTCTTTCTCTCTCTTTCTTTCCTTCCTCTCTTTTTCTCTTCTCTTCTCTTCTCTCTCTTCTTTCTCTTCTTTCTCTTTCTTTCTCTCTCCTCTCTCTTTCTTCTCTTCTCTCTCTCTCTTTCTCTCTCCCTGTCCTCTTTCTCTCTTCTCTTTCTTTCTTTCTCTCTCTTCTCTTCTCTTCTCCTGTCTCTCTTCTCTTCTCTCTTTCTCTCTCTCTTCTCTCTCTCTCTCTCTCTCTCTTCTCTCTCTCTCTCCTCTCTCCCTCTCCTCTCTCCTCTCTTTCTCTCTCTCACTCTGTCTCTCTCTCTCTCTCTCTCTCTCACTCTCTCTCTCAGCTGTCCCTCTTTCACTGCTATTCAACAGGTGTCCTCTTTCTTCTTCTTCTTCTTCCCCCCCCCCCTTCTTTTTCTGTTTCTGTAGTCTCGTTTAGAGATTCTGTGTATCACAGATATTGCAGCATTCGCAAGGGGCTAGGGCTTCCTGAATAAAACATTGTGTGTCCTTCTTTTTCTTCTTCTTCTTCTTCTTCCTTCTTCTTTCTTCTTTCTTCTTCTTCTTCTTCTTCTTCTTCTTCCTTCTTCCTTCTTTCTTCTTCTCTTCTTCTTCTTCTTTCTCTTTTCTTCTTTCTTCTTCTTCTCTTCTTCTTCTTTCTTTTTCTTCTTCTTCTTCTTCTTCTTCTTCTTCTTCTTCTTTTTCTTCTTCTCTTCTTCTTCTTCTTCTTCTTCTTCTTCTTCTTCTTCTTTTCTTCTTCGTCTCGTCTCTTCTTCGTCTTTCTTCTTCTTCTTCTTTCTTCTTCTTCTTCTTCTTCTTCTTCTTTCTTCTTCTTCTTCTTCTTCTTCTTCTTCTTCTTCTTCTTCCTTCGTCTTCTTCTTCTTCTTCTTCTTCTTCTTCTTCTTCTTCTTCTTCTTCTCTCTTTTCTGTCTCTGTCTCGTCTATCTGTCTTCTCTTTCTTCTGTGTCTTCTTCTGTCTCTTTGTCTCTTCTCTTTCTCTTTCTTCTTCCCTTCTCTCTCTGTCTCTGTCTCTCCTCTTCTTCTCTTCTGTCTTCCTCCTTCTTTCCTTTTCTCGTCTTCTTTTCTGTCTTCCTGTCTCTCTTTTCTGTCTCTGTCTCTGTCCTATTCTGTCTCTCTCTGTCTCTCTGTGTCTGTCTCTGTTCTCTTTGTCTCTCTCTTTCTTCTTCTCTCTCACTCCCTCCTCTTCTCTCTCTCTCTGTCTAACTTCCTCTTTCTAACTCTCTCTTCTGTCTGTCTGTCTTCTGTCTTGTCTCTCGTCTTTCATTCTCTTCTTCGCGCTATTCCCTCTTCTTTATACTCTCTCTCTATTTCTGTCTCTCTGTCTCTCTGATTTCTCTCTCACTCTCTCTCTCTCCTCTCTCCTTTCTCTCTCTCGTCTCTCTCACTCTCTCACTCTCTCTCAGTCTTTCTCGTTTTACTCTCCCTCTATTCTCTCTCTTCTCTCTATTCTTTCTCTCTCTCCACTCTCTCTCTCCCACTCTCTCTCTCTTACTCTCTCACTCTCTACTCTCTCCCTCTCTGTCTCCCTCTACTCTCTTCTCATCTCTCTCTCTCACTGTCTCTCACTTTCACTCTCTCTCTCTCTCTCAACACACTCTCTCTACTCTCTCTCACTCTCTCTCTTACTCTCTCACTCTCCTCTCTCCTCTCTCATTCTCTCACTCTCTCTCTCTTCTCTCTTCTCTCTCATCTCTCTCTCTCTCATTCTCTCCTACTCTTCTTCTCTCCTCTTCTCTCTCTCTCGCTCTTTCACTCTTCTCTCCTCTCTCTCTCTCTACTCCTCTCTTTCTCTATCACTTCTCTCTCTCTCTCTCTTTCTTCTCTCTAACTCTTCCTCTCTGTCTCTGTCTTTTGTCTTCTGCTCTCGTCTTTTCTTTTTACACTATATCCTCCTTTGTACGTCTCTCTCTCTTTCCTCTCTTCTTCTGTCTATTTCTTTCTCTCTTTCTCCACTCTCTCTCTCTTATTCTCTCACTCTTTTCTCAATCTCTCACTCTCTCTCTCTCTGTAACCTCTCTCTCTCCCTCTACTCTCTCTCTCTCTACTCTCTCCTCTCTCTCTTCTCACTCTCACTCTCACTCTCTCTCTCATTTTCTGTCTCTCTCTCACTTTCTCTGTCCTCTCTTTCTTTCTCTCTCTCTCTCACTTTCTTTCTCTCTCTCTCTTCTTTATCATAACAAGGCTAGTTTGCCATTGGCAATGAGGTAAGCCGTGATCATTTGGTCGATATCTTCTTCTGTATTTTCTTTCTACTCTGCTGAAACACTGTATTGTATTTGAAGATTGTTTGTTCAACGGTGCATCACAAACTGCAGTGAGGTTTTGGCTGTAGAAAAGCAGTAGGGGAGAGAGAGAGAGAGAGAGAGAGAGAGAGAGAGACAGACAGACAGACAAGAAAGAGAAAGAGACAGAGACAGAGACAGACAGAGACAGAGACAGAGACAGACAGACAGACAGAGAGACAGAGACAGACAGAGACACAGAAAGACAGACAGAGTGAGAGAGACACACAGACAGACACACAGACAGACACACAGACAGACAGAGACAGACAGACAGCCAGATAAAGAGAGAGAAAGAGAGAGAGAGAGATAAAGAGATAAAGAGAGAGAGAGACAGAGAGAGAGAAAGAGAGAGAGAGAGAAAGAGAGAGAGAGAGAGAGAGAGAGAGAAAGAGAGAGACAGAGAAGAGAGAAGAGAGAGACAGAGAGAGAGAAAGAGAGAGAGAGAGAGAAAAGAGAGAGAGGAAAGAGAGGAAAAAGAGAAGAAGAGAGAAGAAAGGGGAGAGAGAGAAAAGAGAGAGAGAAAAGAGGAGAGAGAAGAAAGAGAAGAGAGGAAGAAGGAAAAAGAGGAGAGAGAGGGAGAAAAGAGAGAGAAAAGGAGGGGAGAGAGAGAAAAAGAGAGAGAAGGGAGAGAAAAGGGGGAAGAAAGAGAAAGGGGGAGAGAGAGAGAAAAGGAGAGAGAAAAAAGGGGAGAGAGAGAAGGGGAAAAAGGGGGGGAAGGGAGAGAAAAAGAGAAGAAAAGGGGGAGAAGAGAGAGAAGAAGAAAAAAGAGAGAAGAGAAAAGGAAAGAGAGGAAAGAAAAAGGGAGAGAAAAAGAGGGGAAAAAGAAGAAAAAGGAGAAGGGGGAGAAAAAGAGAGAGAAAGAAGAGAGAAAAAAGAGAGGAGAAAAGAGAAAAGAGGGAGGGGAAAAGGAGAGAGAAAGAGAGCAGAGAGGAGAGAAAAGGAAAGGAGAGAAAAGAGAAGAGGAAAGAGAGAGAGGAGAGGAAAAGAGGAGAAGAAAAGAGAAAGAGAGAGAGAGAAAAAGGGGGGAGAAAAAGAGGGGAGAGAGAGAAAGAGAGGGAGAGAGAAAAAAGGAGAGAGAGAGGAGAGAGAAGAGAAAAGAGGAGGAAAAAGAGAGGAAAAAGTGGGGGGGAAAAAGAGCGAACAAGGAAAAGAAAGGGAGGAGGGGGAGGGAGAAAAGAAAAGGGGAAAAAAAAAAGGGGGGGGAAAAAAAAAAAGGGGGGGGAAAAAAGGAAAAAAAAGGGAGGGGGAGGAGAGAAAAGGGGGGAGAGAGAAAGGGGAGGAAAGGGGGAAGGCGGGGAAAAAAAAAAAAGGGGGAGGGGGAAAAAGAAGAAAAGGGGAAAAAAAGGGAGGAAAGGATGGGAGGGAGAGGAGAGAGAAAAAGGGGAAAGGGGAAAGCGAGAAAAAGATAGGGGAGGGGGAAAGGAAAAGACAAAGAAAGGGAGAAAAAAGGGGGAAAAAAGGAAAAGGAAAGGGGAGAAGGAGGAAAGGGGAAAAAAGGGGAAAAGAGGGAAAAAGGGAAAGAAAAGGGGAAAAAGAGAAAAGTGGGGGAAAAGGAGGGGAGGGGGAGAGGGGGGAAGAGAAGAAGGGGAGAAAAGGAGGGAGAAAAGTGAGGAAAGGGGAAAAAGAGAAAGGAGAAGAGAGAAGGAGAGAAAAGGAAAGGGGGAGAATAAAAAGGGAAAGAAGGAGAGAAGAAAAAAAGAGGGAAAGGAGAAAAAGAGAGAAGCAAAGGAAGGGGGAAGGGAGAAAGAAAAAAAGGCAGAGAGAAAAAGGGGATGGGGGAAAACAATAAAAGGGGAGGGCCGGGGGGGGGGGGTAGCATTTATGGTGGTTATTTTTTTGTTAGTTTTGTTTTTAATGGTGTGCTTGCTTGGTGCGGGGGCGTTGGTGGCGGGTGGTGTGTTGTAATTTGTAGGGTTTGGTAGGTGTGGTATGTGTTTTTGTTTGTGTTTGTATGTGTGTTGTGGTGTTGTTTTGTTTGTGTGGTTGTGGTTGTGTGTGTGTGGTGTGTGTGTTTTTTTTTGGGGGGTTTTTGTGTGTGGTGTGTGTGTGTGGGGTGTGTCGGGGTTTGGGGGGCATGTTTTGTTTTTGTGTGTGTTTTTGTGTGGTTTTCTTGATTGTGGGGTTTGGGGTTGGTGGTCGTGGCATGTGTGTGTATGTGTGTGTGTGTTGTGGGGTGTGATGATATATTATTATATATAAATATTATATGTGTGTGTGTGGGTGTGTCATGTGTGTGTGTATGTGTTGTGTATTTTTTACTTGGTTTTGGGGGTTTGGTGTTCGTAATGTTGTATTTGTAAGATGCAAACGCGTATGAGTATGTCAGTATGTACCCGCGCCTCGCAAGCATAAGGAACAGAATATCGAAAACCGCACATGCCTGCACGTGCATCACACAATATAATGAATGTGCTGCCCACTTCTGTGCACGCACTACACTTCCACTAATATACATGAACACCCCGCCACCACACACGCACTACATACAACGCAGAAACACAAATATAAACACGCATAAACCCTGCACAAAAAGCACTTACATAATCAAAAAAATACAAAGAGTACAGATACAGTCAAAGAAACACGCAAACTCACATACGTACAACAATAAAAAGTCATACACATTGATAACACAAATATAAGCACACATAATTAAAGAATATAAAAAAATAAACTTAAACGCAACAGACACAACACAACACCATAACCACACAAAAAACACACAGCGCGCGCGCGCACGCAACCACACTCGCACCCCATACACACTCACACACACGCAGCATGCACGACGCCCCACATACTAACGTACACAACTTATACACACACACACAACACAGGTGTAGCAAACACACCAAAATTTTTCCCAAAACAATGCATACAAACAACTCATATGACTACATGCACACACATAACACACATGCACACACAAAAAACACCAAAAAAAACATACCCCCAAATGCACACAAAACAACACACACGCGCACACACCACACCCACACACCACAAAACCCCAAAAACACCCACCACACACCTGCCTAAACACATACACATACAT
>JAPXFY010002388.1:0-2500 GCA_030674185.1 Monoplex corrugatus
TTTTCTCTCGAGTTTTTGGGCTGTTACTGTTCTGTCTTGTGTCTTTTGCCTTTGACAATGTTTCCCTAACTTGGACAGGTGCGATAAGCAAGTTGTTAGGACGTCAGATTTTCAATCGGAAGGTCTGGGTTCAATCCTATCAAGGTGGGTACAGGGTAGATGTTTTTTGATCTCCCAGATCATCATGTGCAGACCTGGTGACGATGAACAGCCTTCGTGTGTACAAATACAGCACGTTATAGATCATGCCAGTGTTCGGCAGTTTTTGGAAACACAGAAATACTCAGCATGTACACCCATCCAGAGAGGGAGTACACAGACTGTGCAGCAAGCTAAGGCCTGCACAGTGTGGGCCAAAGTGCATACACCTTATCTGTTCCTCGGTTGTAATACGGCTCTCAACTTTGTTGTTGTTGATATTGTTTTTGTTATTAATGTTCGCCAGACTGGACACTTTTCGCTGAAAAGTGTATATCTACAAAAACTGCATTTCTTATATGTTTCTACATGCAATATTTTGTTGTTGAGGTTCTGAGGCTGAGGCAAATATTTTTGTCCAGGTGTGTTCAGATCCAGACAGTGATCATTCGAGCTTTCACACTTTGGCTAGCGCTAACTTTCTGTGAAGTCCAAATTTGGAAAAGTTAGCCTTTGGCTGTTGTATTGACCGATTTCCGCCTAGCCTTTTTATAGTTGAAGAACTTCACTTCTAATCAGGAGTACAGTTTTGAAAAAGAAACTCTTTGTGTGTTTATATGTCATTTTTTTTACTGAAGCTTTTAAGCTTGGCCGAGTTTCCTCAATCCTTTCTTCCTTCTTTTGTTTTTCTTGACTTGATACGTTTCATAATACCAAAGAAATAAGAGGGAAGCAGGGAGTGTTCTGAGCTTACTGTTTTTGTACTTTGTATCTGCTTCTATGCTAGCTGAATTGATATGTTTCATTCATTCTTTCATTTCATCAATTATTTCAGTCTTTCTTTCATTCGTTTTCTCTGCTTCACTTTTTTCTTTTTCAACTTTTTCAAACATGTGGGTTAAAGTAACGAACGAACTGTCAAAGAGTTCCTCTTTAAATTATTAGGAGCTGGGGGAGGGGGGTGTGTGTGGATGGTGGGGGAGTGCATGCTGAAATCAGCCAACCAACCAACCAAAATAACACAACCAGCTAAACCATCCAACAGAACCAATCAAACTAACGATCGAACACCAACCAAACAACCAACCAATCAACCAACCGACCAAGCAAGCAAGCAAGCAAGCAAGCAAGCAAGTAAGCAAGCAAACAAGCAAGCAAGCAAGCAAGCAAGCAAGTAAGCAAGCAAACAAGCAAGCAAGCAAGCAAGCAAGCAAGCAAGCAAGCAAGCAAGCAAGCAACCAGCCAACCAAATAAAAGATAGACAGATAGATAGACAAACAGATAATAAATAAATAAATAAATAAATAAATAAATAAGATACTCCTGAGAATATTTGAAATCTTGTTGTGACAATCTACCACTGTACCCGAGGCACGTCAAGTTCTATTCCAATTGGAATTTCAAGGTCACAATGACCTTGAAAAGTACAAAATGTAGATTTTTCTCTGAATTTGTTTCTAACATACACAGGGAAATTGATACAATGGCTTGATCAGCTTGTTGTTATTGTTGTTGTTGTCGTTTTATTGTTGTTGTTGTTATGTTTCTTGCTCCCCCTTCACACGTCCTTGTCCTTCTCCACACGTTCTTCCCGTCATCCCCTACTCCATAACTGGCAGGGAGGTGGTTTCTTTTATCAACAGACGATGCTGCTTTGTTGCCTCGCCGATCGATTTCTGCTCACATTCTATTGCTTTTTGCGCCCCTGTGTCTTAAGGCATCTTAAGGTCACGTCACACGCTGGTTGGCTCTGTGAATAGACCCTTTGACCCAAGATCGGATGTCTTATAATAATAATAATTTATACTAATAATTACAATATTTATATAGCGCAAAATCTTGATAAAATCAAATCTAAGCGCTGAAACAGACACACACACACACACACGCACGCACACACACACACGCACGCACACACACACACACACACACACACACACACACACGCACGCACACACACACACACACACACACGCACACGCACACGGCTATAAATGGGGAGAAAGAATAAAAGCAATGAAAAATTATAGAGAGCATATTATATACAATTATACATATATTTCAATGTGATTCCCCTCCGAGCGGAGACAGGCTGCAGAGGGGATTGAGTGAGGTCAGGATTTTATGCAGAGGAGAAAAGGTGAGTTTTGAGAGCGGACTTGAAGGAGACAAAAGTAGGTTGCTGACGGACTGAGAGAGGAAGTTTGTTCCAGGAGAGCGGACCAGAAGCAGAGAAGGCTCGTGGACCATAGGTATTGAGCTTAGTGCGTGGAAAGCGAAAAGTCAGAGGATCGGAGGCAGAGCGGAGGGTACGTGAGGGAAGATAGATCTCAAGTAGGCTTGACAGGTAATCGGGGGCTGC
>JAPXFY010002388.1:7500-15000 GCA_030674185.1 Monoplex corrugatus
GTGTAGTGTGTGTGTTTGTTTGTGGTGTTGTGTGTGTGTGTGTGTGTGTATTTTGTGTGTGTGTGTGTGTATTTTGTCTGTGTGTGTGTGTGTGTGTGTGTTTGTGTGAGTGCGCGCGCAAGCAGGCATATGTCTGCGGTGCATACTTCTGTGCATGCGTGGGTGTGTGTATGCAGCCGTGTATGCGTGGGCGAGCGTGCGTGAGTGCTAGCGTGCGTGCATGTCTCTCTCTCTCTCTCTATCTCCCCCTCTCTCTTTCTCTCTCTCTCTCTCTCTCTCTGTGTGTGTGTGTGTGAATCCTTATAATTATGATAAGTTGTAAATTATAAAGCTCTTTGTGCATGATGAAAGGCGCTATATCAATGACTATAATAACCATCATCATCATCATCACCATCATCATCATCATCATCATCATCATCATCATCATCATCATCATCATGTGCCATGCTGCATGGCGTTGGCGATCGTGGCCCTCCATACGAATCTACCATGTCGCTCGTTACAAGTATAATTATCTCCTCCCCTTTCTGTCCTCATCCACTCTGCAAACTTGTTTGGTATTTTCTCCCTGGGTGTATCTGATGCTCTTTCCCCCCTTTAATTTTCCTCTTGTGACTTGGTGCTGAAATTTCTCTTGGCTTAAAAAATGTCTTATAAATGTCGCTTTGTCTTTTCTTGTAGCAGAAAAAAAGACATATAAAATCTTGTGAATATAATAGAAACAGAAATCAGAAATAAAATGACTAAAGATAAGTAGTAAGAAGATTGAAGTCACGATAATAAGAAAATAATAAGAAATCCCCTCATGTAAAATAACAGCAAATGACAACAACGAAACAAGTTGGTAAATGTAAATATGGGGGAACAGTCGTCTAAGCAGATCGCAGATGCACATAAAAGATATCCAGGAGAATTGGCCAAGCTAAAACAGTAATCGAGAAAATGAAAGCGTTCTTATGAAGAAATGTTTATCAATTATATTCAGGAACAAGAGTGTTTCAGTGTCGTATAGAACCAGTACTGTTGTATGGATGCAAAGTCCGGACAAGATTGAGGCAGCTGAAATGTGGGTTTGTAAGATGAATGTTGAGAGTTTCATGGGCAGGAAAAACCCAAACAAATAAACAAACAAACAAACAAACAAACAAATACAAAACAAACAAACAAACAAAACAAACAAACAAACAATCAACAAACAAACAAACGAACAATCACACAAACAAACAAACAACAAACAGACAAACAGACAGATAAACAAACAAACACACACACAAACAAACAAACAAACAAACAAACAAACAAACAAACAAACAAACAAACAAACAAACAAACGAGAGAGTCTTGAAAGAGCAAACACGAAAAGAACATTAATCAACAAGATTAGGAAAGGACAAGCAACATTTATAAATGGCCATAGACGAGATCTATTTCTGTCTGCCTGTCTGTCTGTCTGTCTATCTGTGTATCTGCGTGAGAGAGAGAGAGAAGAGAAAGAGAGAGAGAGACAGAGACAGAGACAGAGAGACAGAGGGAAAGAGAGAGAGAGACAGTACGTGCACGTTTGTGCGTGTGTGCTGTGCGTGAGTGCGTGCGTCCATGCGTGTGTGTGTGTGTGTGTGTGTCTATCTATCTATCTATCTATCTATCTATCTATCTATCTATCTATCTATCTATCTGTCTGTCTGTCTATCTGTCTGTCTATCTATCTATCTATCTATCTATCTGTCTGTCTGTCTGTCTGTCTATCTATCTATCTATCTATCTGTCTGTCTGTCTATCTGTCTATCTATCTATCTATCTATCTATCTATCTGTCTGTCTGTCTATCTATCTGTCTATCTATCTATCTATCTATCTATCTATCTATCTATCTATCTATCTATCTATTCATGTGCGTGCATGCGTGCGTACGCGCGTGTGTGTGTGAGTATGTGTGTGTATACTTACACTCAAGAAGTCACACTCAGCAGATGACTTTTTTTAATGTTTTGTCCCTGGACCCTCTCCAGGATAAAATAAAACTAATATGGCATGACCACTTTTACATCCTAGAATTCACCTCGCTTTGCCCTGAAGGCAATTGCCTCCCCTCTTCCCTGTTAGCACTACTCACAAACACTTTATGATTTGTTATCAATTCACAGTTAGCACTACTCACAAACACTTTATGATTTGTTATCACTTCCCTGTTAGCACTACTCACAAACACTTTATGATTTGTTGTCACTTCCCAGTTAGCACTACTCACAAACACTTTATGATTTGTTATCATTTCCCAGTTAGCACTACTCACAAACACTTTATGATTTGTTATCACTTCCCAGTTAGCACTACTCACAAACACTTTATGATTTGTTATCACTTTCTAGTTAACACTACTCACAAACACTTTATGATTTGTTATCACTTTCTAGTTAACACTACTCACACTTTATGATTTGTTATCATTCCTAGTTAGCACTACTCACAAACACTTTATGATTTGTTATCATTTCCCAGTTAGCACTACTCACAAACATTTTATGATTTGTTATCACTTCCCACTTAGCGCTACTCACAAACACTTTATGACTTATTTATCAGTCATGTTCTTCTGTCCATAGTTACCACAACTCACAAACACTTTATATGAGTCATGTCCGTCATTTTCTCCTTGACGAAACACTAGAAAGTTTTGCTGTTTTCCCCCTGATTTTGTGTGTGTGTATTTGTTCTGTCGTTAGTTGTTTGTTGTCTATGTTTACACTTGACAAAGGCCAGTTGTAGTGGCTGAAAATTTGCGCCTGTCTATTCTTTAGATTCCTGCACCCTATACCCCAACTGCAAAAACTTTAACCATTTAATTCCCTGACCCTATCCACCAGCTTCCTTACCGTTTGATTCCCTCACCCTATCTATCTATCTACATATCGATATATTGATAGGGTGAGGTAATCAAAGGGTTAAGTGTTTACTTTACTAACATGGTTGACAATGCAGGATGCTGGTGGACAGGGTGCGGGAGTCAAAGGGTTGAATACGCGTTCTAATTCTATTTTTGTGTTCCTCTAGTTCCTGTTTACTTGGACGAGGGCGGTAACAGTTGTTTTGAATTTACTTCATTTCATTTTAGTGCATTTCATCTTAGTTCATTTGTCAACGTCAACTCTACACCCTCATAAGGATCAGTGTTAGTCAAGTTTCTTATTTAGAATCGTCGGGAATCGTTTTGGGCAAACCCGATTACTGATTACGGCAAAGTTATTTTTAACTCACACAGTCCTTGTCCCGTATATTGTTGGCTTCTGTCACGCACAAGAATACAAAAATCGTTTATATTGTTTTTTGTTTTGAGTCCAGCCGACAGCAATAACCATCTCATAACGTACACAACACTTTAACAGAAAAAAATCGGAAAAAATTAAATAGTAAATCAATGCATTGGCGCACGTAATCTAAGAATATGCCCCTGGTGTTGACCACTCCGCCCAATTTATCACCAGACGATTAAAAAGAAAACCCTGATTACAAATTTTAACTTAAATTAACTAAGGATACCAAAACATATGTAAAAACGGGCGTTAACTGACCGGCGTTAGCGTGAACGTATACTTACGCCAACATCGACACGTATACATTTCAGTCTGGGCCTAGATCTCGTTTGAGGGATGTTAACAATTAACGATAAACACCTGAGGGTGCTGGATAGGACCCAGAGCAACAATGCCTCACCACTGACAGGACAGTCACACCCCAGCTCCAGACACCTCATGGTAGCCTTTTCGCCAAGCCAAGGAGGCTGTCTACGCACCGCATGACCCATTCGGATCTGGTCATGAGTTGCCTTGTTGACACATCGAACGGCAAGGTGGGTCGATGACAACCCCCGAGACACAGCCACACAACACGCCCCAGCCAGGTCCAGCCAAACTGCCGGACCGAGAAAGAAACAGACCATGTACAGACCATTGCTATAGCGACAGACAGGACGCTCCAGACACAGCCTGGTTTGCTTTTCAGCCAGGTCTGTCCCTCCGTGGGGATGAGAGCTCTTTCAGTATAAATAGTAACCCCACCTTCTGGAAATTATGCGCTACATTCTGGAGTGCGCTACATTACAATTGGCCTTCTCATTGTCCCATCTTAATATTATTATTGTTGTTCTGGTGTGTCAGTACATGATTAGATAAGCTCCCCCCCCATTAAAACTGACCTTCTCACTGTCCCATCTTAACAGCATTGTTATTCTGGTGGTGTCATTATAGGATAAGATAAGTCCCCCTTACCCCACTTCTCTGGTATGGTTATCCCCGTCGGCCATACCACCTGAGGTGGGTGCTGACATAAAAACTGAACCAAATCAGTCAATGGAAATTATGTGGTAGAAATTTCCTCTTTTCTGTCACTCTCTTTGTTTCTGTCTTATTCCTTTGCTTTCTGTCATTTCTTCCTATTATTTTCTGCCTTGCTGGTCCATTCGCCTGTATGTGTTGGATAAAGTCTTACGTACTTTTTCTTAGGATTGATGATTGGGTACAAGTTTTAAGTGCATTTTAGCTCTATGGAGGTGAGATATGCGGAAGCAATTTTAGGTAAGTTAGGCCCGTTTTTCTCTCTGTTTTGATGTTCTTAGGTATGTTTATATTTGTATCCAGGTGTGTTTTTTAAATCCCCTGTGTGATAAATCGGACGGAGTGGTCAACGCCGGAGGCCATGTCCTTATATTACGTGCGCGAATGCATTGATACGTGTACTTAATTTTCTTTCCTTTTTTCTGTTAAAGTTTCGTATGGTTTGAAGCGGTTATAGCCATGATATGGCTCTATGCAGTCGGCTGGGCTTTAAACAACAATAACAATAACAATAAAAATAATAGTAAGCTGGGTCTGATATACCCCAGAGGAATCACAAGTCTGCCGTCTTTCCGAGTCGCTATCAGGACTTTTCCTGGCCCGATTCCCTGAAACCAGCACCAGTATCTCTGTCCCCCCCCCTCCCCCCCCGTTTTATATATATTCTGATAGTTGTATACAAAGTCAACACAAAAAGCTAGAACAAGATTGAGGACAGAGAGGGTGGAAGATGTGCTTGCGGCGACAAGGGATAGATACATGTGGAGGACCATAACCGCCAACGCCATGCAGCAGGGCACATGATGATGATGACGATACACAAAGACTAAACATCCGAGCCATATAATGCATTTTGTTACTATATTTGTTCGAATAGCGTTTTGGATATTAGATTTAAACAACGTTTGACGGAATTGTTTTGTTTGGCAAATGCGCATACAACTAGGTACAACTCAGGCTTATTAGAGCCAATTCCGTGGGGCCCTGGAAATGATGAAAGTTTAAAAAAAATTAGCAGCATATTTTCTTTGTCTATGTAGAACCATGACCTGCCTGCATTCATGTTTCTGTATCAAAAATGACGAGAGAGAGAGAGAGAGAGAGAGAGAGAGAGAGAGAGAGAGAGAGAGAGAGAGAGAGAGAGAGAGAGAGTGAGTGAGTGAGAGAGAGAGAGACAGAGAGACAGAGACAGAGACAGAGACAGAGAGAGAGACAGAGAGAGAGACAGAGAGAGAGACAGAGAGAGAAGAGAGACAGACAGAGACAGACAGAGACAGAGACAGACAGAGACAGAGACAGAGAGAGAGAGACAGCGACAGAAACGGAGACAGACAGACAGAGACATAGAGACAGACAGACATAGACAGAGACAACCACACACACACACACGGGCGTGCGAACATGCACACGCATACACACAGATACACACACAGATTAACGGATACACACAACCGCCTGTCATACAATCTACAAAAGTAGCCATAGAGACATCGACAGTAGATAATATCATTACGACGAAACATTCTGCAATGTTCGCTATAATATCGTTCTGTGAAATGAAAAGAAAGATACGCAGACAATTAAAGACATCAGAATGGACAACAACGATACTTGAACATTTAGGTCAACATATGTCCAACAAATAAAGTGGAATACCTAGCTTATTCAAATGGAAAACAAAGAGATTGAAACATCTAGGCTAATCAAATGGACAATACAGAAATTTTAAGATGTTGTGTAATGAAATGGACAGCAAAGAAATTTGAAGAGGTAGGTTTATGAAGTGGATAGAAAAAAAAAAAAGAAGAAAAAGAATGCGAAGAAGAAGAAGAATGCGAAGAAGAAGAAGAAGAAGAAGAAGAAGAAGAAGAAGAAACAAAGAAGAAGAAGAAGAAGAAGAAGAAGAAGAAGAAGAAGAAGAAGAATGCGAAGCAGAAGAAGAAGAAGAAGAAGAAGAAGAAGAAGAAGAAACGAAGAAGAAGAAGAAGAAGAAGAAGTAGAAGAAGAAGAAGCAGAAGAAGAAGAAGAAGAAGAAGAATGCGAAGAAGAAGAAGAAGAAATGAAGAAGAAGGAGAAGAAACGAAGAAACGAAGAAGAAGAAGAAGAAGAAGAAGAAGAAGAAGAAACGAAGAAGAAGAAGAAGAAGAAGAAACGAAGAAGAAGAAGAAGAAGAAGAAGCGGAAGAAGAAGAAGAAGGAGGAGGAAGAAGAAAGAAAGACAGAAAGAAGAAGAAGAAAAAGAATTTTTCAAACATTCCTTAAAGAAAGAAAGACAGAAAGAAGAAGAAAAAGAAGAAGAAAAAGAAGATTTTTTAAAACATTCCTTATTAACTTAGAAAATTGTTTTTTCTTCTTCTTCTGCTTGTTGTTGTTAATCTGTTCGCCCCCCACCCTCCCCGCACCCACTTACGTTTGTTCTTCTGTCTGTGTGCCCGACCACATACCTGTTTTTTGTGTTCTGTATTGAACATATATTACACTGTACTGTATTGCATTGTATCATATTGTATTACATTTTATTATATGGCATTGAATCATATTGTAATGCAGTGTATTACAGTGTATCATATTGTATTACATTTTATTATATGGCATTGAATCATATTGTAATGCAGTGTATTGCATTGTATCATATTGTATTACATTACATCTATTGCATTGCATCATATTGTATGACACTGCATTGTATCATATTATATAACATGTGTTGTATTGCATAGTATCGTGTTATGTTACATTGTATTGTACTCTATCACATAACATATACTGCATTGCATCGCATTGTATTTTGTCACAGTACACTCTATTGTATTGCATCGTATCATACTGAATCACACTATAGTATAGTTATTACAATGTATCGTAACACATTGAATTATGCGTTACATTGTATCATATTGTATTGCACTGTACTATACTGCATTGTATTGTATCAATAAAAATATATTGGAACGGCGATTTCTCTTACGAAACTTAATCTGGCCTCTCTGCATATTTTGCTGTCGATAACAATTGCTTGTATTGATGTTATTTATATTGAAAACAATGACATGAATCTGACTTGTGAATTATTCTTCTGGTTGTTGTTACTGTAGTCGTTGTAGTGGTTGCCATCTTTTCTCACTGAATTTGTATAAAATCATCTGGACATTATCATCTTGTAGACAC
>JAPXFY010002388.1:20000-22500 GCA_030674185.1 Monoplex corrugatus
AATAATTCATACGATATCCATGCACCACTTACACTAGAACATAGCTGAAATCGGCGTTTGGGGCGTTTGAGTTGAACCTGAGGTGTGGCTGGGGTGAGAGGGAGAGAAAAAGGAGGGGATACAAAGAAAAAAAATGGAGAGAGAGAGAGAGAGAGAGAGAGAGAGAGAGAGAGAGAGAGAGAGAGAGAGAGAGAACGGAGATTGGGGAAGGGGGAGGTGAGAGAGAACGACAGATGGATAGAGGGAGAGATAGAGAAAGAGAGAGAGAGCTTACAGACCAACAAAAACAAAAACGAAACACAAACAGGTAAACATACGCACATCCGCATGCACACACGCACGCTTACACATACACACAAGTACACACAGACACACACATACGCACACGCACACATACGCATTCATATGTACACACACACATACAGAGAGAGAGAGGGAGAGAGGAGAGAGAGAGAGAGAGAGAGAGAGAGAGAGAGAGAGAGAGAGAGAGAGAGAAAGAAAGAAAGAGAGAGAGATTGTTAATAACATATTTTTCTTCTTTTTTATTTGTTTTCTTTTTCTCTCGTTTTTTTGTTTTGTTTTGGAGAGAGAGAGAGAGAGTGAGAGAGAGAGAGAGGGAGAGAGAGAGAGGGAGAGAGAGAGAGAGAGAGAGAGAGAGAGAGAGAGAGAGAGAGAGAGAGAGAGAGAGACTACACAAACTGTAATATCACATTTAAAATAGGTAACTCACCGCTGCACTATACGACCTTTCCAAATAAAAAAAATGTCCCTCTCTTTCCCGCCCTCTCAAAAAAGAAAAAAAAAGAGAGGGAGAGAGAGAGAGAGAGAGAGAGAGAGAGAGAGAGAGAGAGAGAGAGAGAGAGAGAGAGAGAGAGAGAGAGACAAACTACACAAACAGAAATATCATATTTAAAAAAGGTAACTCTGCTGCACTAAATGACCTCTCCGAATAAAAAAAAATGTCCCTCTCTTTCCCGCCCTCTCAAAAAAGAAAAAAGAAAAGGGACGGAGAGAGAGAGAGAGAGAGAGAGAGAGAGAGAGAGAGAGAGAGACAGAGAGAGCGAGAGAGACAGAGAGACAGACAGAATGACATACAGACAAAGAGAGAGAGAGACAGAGAGAGCGAACGAGCGAGCAAGAGAGAGACAGAGGGGGGAGAGAGAGAGAAAAAAAAAGAGAGAGAGACAGAGAGAGACAGAGACAGAGAGACAGAGACAGAGAGACAGAGACAGAGAGACAGAGAGAGCGAACGAGCGAGCGAGAGAGAGAGAGAGAGGAAGAGAGAGAGAGAGAGAGAGAGAGAGAGAGAGAGAGAGGAGAGAGAGAGAGAGAGAGAGAGAGGAGAGAGAGAGGAGTACCAAAAACTTCAGATGCAAAAACAGCTTCGTGGATGCTAAACAGACGGGGGACATGAAAACTGATCATAGAACAAGATGGGAATTGATTTCAGCACGACAATAAGATTGCGGTGGGTGGGTGGCGGTGAGGATAGTGACGGAATACCGTAGTGGTTAAGAACATTTGTATCCTGAAAGCCAATGTACGGTATGATCGAGCGCGGTTTCCAAATTTTCTACGAGTCCATTCCACCCAGCTGTATGTAGTTCCTGGTTCTATTTAGTGACGAGGAAGGTAAGAAGAGAGAGAGAGAGAGATAGAGAGAGAGAGGATTGAGAGAGAGAGCGTGAGAGAGAGAGAGAGAGAGAGAGAGAGAGAGAGAGAGAGAGAAGGGGAAGGGGAAAGAGGAAATGGGCAGTGCCCTCATAATGCTGGATCATACAGAAGTTGAGATCTCTGCCACCTCCCTCCCCAACAGCCATTAAAATATGGGAAAAGTTTAACTTGTTTCCATATAAATTTCTCGAGTCAAAGTAAACTCTAAACAAAATTCTCGAAAGTAAGATCGAAGCCTGCGACTGTTTGATAAGATGTCTCTGCAGCAGGCAAAACCAGAAGAGACGTAACTGGAAACGAGGAGATCCGAGAGAAGATTGGAACCAAGACCTGTCAACAATTATATATCACACAACAGCGGATCAAGCGGTTTGGCCACTTGACCAGGATGCCAGTCAACTAACCAGTCCTTCAAGCTTACAATACCAAATGCCAGTCAACTAGCCAGCCCTTCTAGCTTACAACACTGGATGCCAGTCAACCAGCCAGCCCTTCCAGCTTACAACAGCAAATGCCAGTCAACCAGCCAGCCCTTCCAGCTGACAACACCGGATGCCAGTCAGTCAGACAACCCTTTGAGCTGACAACACCGGATGTTAGTCAACCAGCCAGCCCTTCAAATTTGTAACACCAGATACTCAGGCTTCAGAGCCAGAGGAAGACCACGGTAGCGCTGGATACATGGAGTGACAGACACACTCCACATCTACTACAGGACTCTGCGCCAGGCTTCCTGTTTATTAGCTACAGATGGCCAGCTTCGTCTCCCCGCCAAAGTCAAAAGTGGAACGGTGTCGTAGTGGTTACAGTACTCACCTAAGATCTA
>JAPXFY010002389.1:0-5000 GCA_030674185.1 Monoplex corrugatus
GAGTGACAGAAGAGAAGAAATTTCTAACAGAATGTCCAGAAGGTGGGGATACTATCTATACTGAAAGAGACCCCGGCATCCCCACGGGGAGTATACATGCATGAATGGTTAATTAGAATATTTTGATAATTATCATTAGCCGCGAGCCATCATTGGGTACACACACATACACGGATTACACAAACTCTCTTCCTCTCTCTCTCGTACTGCTCTCTCTCTCTCTCTCCTTCTCCCATATGGTTCTCTTTCTCTCTGAATGAATAATCAATAGGTGATTGATCGATTGTTCGATCATTTGCCATAGTACAATCAATGTACTAAGCATTCGTTTGATTCGATTGATAAAGTGAAGTGATTATTTCGCAAGTCAGTTGATTAACTGATCAATTGTTGATCGACTGATAGCCGTGTTAAATGACTGGCCATTGACTTCCTTCCTTCCTTTCTTCCTTCCTGTCCCTTAACCCTATCCAGGGTCGTGGGGCTCCACATGGATGAACGTCGCACCGTCTGTCTCCACCTCTGTCTGTCATGAGCAAGGGTCTGGGTCATGGCAAAGCTTTTTCCTGTCCATTCGTCAATATTGTCCATCCACCTTTTTCTCTGTCTGCCTCTTTTTCTTCCTCTCTGAACTGTTCCTTGGAGTATTGTTTTTGATAGTCCGTTAGTTCTTGTCACGTGACCATACCACCGAAGTTTCCTTTTTCTTACTGTTGTCAGAAGGTTTTCATAGTTTTTGACATGCTGTGAAATTGTTCTTCGCACTTCCTCATTGGTAATGTGGTCTTTGTATGAGATGCCAAGCACTCTTCTAAAGCATCTCATTTCTACTGCCAGGATCTTCTTTTGCAGTTCTGCTGTAAGTGTCCATGACTCGCACGCGTAGAGAAAGATTGACAGGACCAATGCGTGCATTAGCTTCAGTTTGGAAGTGAGGGCGATGTTTTTGTCCCTCCAGATGGGCTTCAGCTTGGCTAGTGCTGCTGTTGTCTGTGCTGCTCTTGCAAGAACTTCAGTTTTCGATCCCTGTTCACTGATAATGGCTCCGAGATATTTGAACTGAGCCACGGTTTCCAGCTCACTCCCGCTGACTGTAATCTTCTTTTCTATTGGTTTTGTGCTGTTTGTCATCAACTTTGTCTTTTCGGCACTGATCTCCATGCCATATCTGGATGATGTCTCATCCAGGTGTTTCACCAGGTTGGCAAGTTCGTCTTCATTTCCAGCCAATCCATCGATGTCGTCGGCAAATCTCAAGTTGGTGATTGTCCTTCCTCCAATACTGACTGAGCCGTGATGGTTTTCAAGGGCATCCGTCATAATGCGCTCAAGGAAGATGTTGAACAAGGTTGGAGAGAGGAGACAGCCCTGGCGAACTCCAACTGATGTGTGAAACCAGTCCCCCACTGTGCCCTCAACAAGCACTGCGCTGCTCGCTTTTGCGTATAGCTATGTGATGGTGTCAATAAGCTTCCTTCCCATGGTGTACTTCCTCATGGTGGCCCACAGTGCTTCATGCCATACTCTGTCAAATGCCTTTTTGAAGTCGATAAAAACGTGGTAGATGTCCTGTTGGTGTTGGCTGTATTTTTCGCATAGGACTCTGAGATTGAATATTTGTTCTGTTGTGCTTCTACCACTGCGAAATCCCGCTTGTTCTTCAGCAATGATCTCCTCTGCCTGTGGTTTCAGTCTGTTCAAAATGACTTTCAGCATCACTTTGCTAGAATGGCTGATAAGGCTGATCGTTCTGTAATTCTGGCATAGTTGTAAATTGCCTTTCTTGGAAAGTGTGATGATTAGTGACTGGGTCCAAGGTGTCGGCCATTCTCCCGTCTGCCAGATTTTGTTGCAGATTTTCCAGAGGATGTCAGTCACTGCCTCCCCTCCATGCTTGATCAGTTCTGCTGGGATGTTGTCCACTCCAGCAGCTTTTCCATCTTTCAGCGATCGTATTGCTGTTTCGACTTCTTCGCGTAGAATAGGGTGGTCATCGTCATTTGTTGATTCCTGGCATGTAAGAACAGTTGAGTCACCCTGTGTCTGGTGGTTGTAGAGTTCAGAGCAGTATTCTGTCCATCTATGGATGATTTCTTTATCTTCTGTCAGCACTTTCCTTGTTTGTCTTGAATGATACTGATCCTTGCCTGTCTCTGTGTGGTGAGTTCTTTCACCACTTTGTACGCCTTTATGCTGTTGTTCTTGCTTAGGCTGTCTTCTATTTCTGTGCATTTATTTTGTATCCATCCTTCTTTTGTCCTCCCTCATGCCTTTTCTGATTTCTTTGTTGATGTTTCTGTAGGTTAGGGCTCCGTCTGTTGTATTTTTGACTTTCTTGATTTCTCTTCTTTTGTCACACATTTCAAGGATTTCGTCTGTAATCCAGGGTTGGGTTTTCCGGCGTTATTTTCCTAAGAGGTCATTTGCAGTCTCTGTCATCACTGTGTTAAACTTGGTGGTCATTTCCTTCGCAGTTTCTTCTTGTGTGCTCAATGCTGCAAACTTTCCGCCTATTGTTGCTTGGATGGACTCTGCAATGGAGGGGTTCTTGAGTCTGTCCAAGTTGAACTTCAGTCGGGTGTTTTTGGGCTTCTTGATCTTCTTCAGCCTGACCTTGAAGTTCATTATCACCAGGTCATGGTCATTACCCACATCTGCACCTGGAAATGTTCGCGTCTTGGCTCTGCAGATTCCAGATCTAAAACGGATTGGGACCAAGATGTAGTCGATCTGGTGGTTGGTCCCATTTGGTGCATGCCAAGTCCAGCATCGTGACGCCTTGTGTTCACCAAGGGTGTTAGCCAGTGTCATGTTGTTGTATCCGGCGAACTCAAGTAGGCGCAGTCCTCGCTCGTTGGAAATTGCATTACAGGAGGGCCCACAATGGTTCTTCCAGTCTTTTAATGCATCAGCGCCCACCTTAGCATTCCAGTCTCCCTGAATGATAAGAATGTCTTTTTTGTCAACCTCGTCAATGATTTCTTGAAGTTTTGTGTAGAATTCCTCCACATCCTCATCATCATAGTCTGTTGTCGGTGCATAGGTTTGTATCGCTGTGATGTTGAATGGTGCTGCTCGGAGGCGGATGGAAATGAGCCTGTTGGATATTGGGCGGCACCCGAGTATTGAGTTCTTGATGTTCTTATTGACAAGAAATCCTACGCCGTGGATGTGTTTTTTCAAATCTCCACTGTAGTACAATACATGTCCTTCCTCAGTTTGGTGTTCTCCATGATCTTTCCACCTAACTTCGCTCAGTCCAACTACATGCCAGGAATATCTTTCCAGCTCATGCGTAAGTTCGTGCAATTTGCCCGGCTGTGCAAGTGTTCTAACATTCCATGTGGCGATGGTGAGAGTTTCTCTTCCTCGGATCTTTTTTGAAGAGGTTCCACCAGTGGCATACTTGTCACCTCCGCCCTGGTGTCCAACGGAAGGCGCGGTCCTTGGTCCGGGCGACGACCGAGCCGGTATCAACATTGGTTTTTGGTTCATCATCATGTAGTGTGTCTTGGGCATGAATAGCCTGGCGGCGCCCATCCCTCTCCAGGCCTGACCACAGCCGATATCCACCCACACGGCAGCTCGCCTTGGTCATGAACACGTGGCCGTTGTAGTTCATCGTGGAACCCTTCCGCCCTGGCCGGTGACCTGCGTCGAGGAGGTCCTTCGCCCAGTAGTGCCATGTTAACACCACCCCCTCACGTGGTTTGGCCCGCCAGCTGAAGCGGTGTACCGGGGTGTGGCGCTTGGAGCCAACACGTGAGAGATTTAGGAGTTGGGTGAGGCCAGTGTGCCCGTCCACTCAGAGAGTGCAGCTGCCAGACATCAAAGGTGCTACCTCTACCCAGAGCTCCCTACACCCCATTGGCCATTGACTATAACTCATTAAATGCTTGACCAGTTCAGTTCAGTTCATATCGCTTATAGCCCAGCTGACTACTAGAGCCATATCAGGGCTAACACCACGTCAAAAAACAAACAAACAAACAAACAAAACAAAACAAAAAAAGGACAACAAATGCTTGACCAGCAGATCGAGGAATGGATTTTTTTTTTATTTACTGGTTGAGGTTTTAAGATACTGATTAAGCTTTGTTGGTAGTCAAATATTGATTACTATGTTTATTCATTAAATGTTAGATCGGGTCAGCAAACGAAAGATCTGTTGACTGTTATAACGATCAAGTATAAACGGAGGAAAGCATTGAAAGGTAAGATTTTCAACGATGTAATTAAATGTACAGCAAAATATATACAAATCACAAAAAGCAAACTGAGGAAAGCACTGAAAGGTAAAATCCTTTATGCTGTAGTTCAGTTCATATTGCTTATAGCCCAGCCGACTACTAGAGCCATATCAGGGCTAACACCACGTCATTTCTTTTATTGTTGTTTAAAGCCCACCCGACTGTGCAGAGCCATATCAGGACTATAACCGCTTCAAAACACACAGAACTTCAACAGGAAAAAAAAAAAAAAATAAGTACACATATCAATGCATTTGCGCACATAATCTAAGGACATGCCCCCGGTGTAGGACCATTCCGTCCGATTTATCGCACAAGGGAGATTTAAAAAAAAAATGAATACAAATATAAGCATACATAAGGAAACCAAAACATATATAAAAACAGGCATAAATTACCTAAAATTGCTTCCGCATATCTCACCTCCTTAGAGCCAAAAATGCACTTAATACATGTACCCAATTATCAATCCGAAGAAAAAGCACGTAAGACTTTATCGAAAAAATACAGGTGAATGGACCATTAAGGCAGAAAATAAGTAGAAATGACAGAAAGCAAGGCAACAAGGCAGAAACAAAGAGTGACAGAAAAGAGGAAATTTCTAACACAACACCACGTCAAAAAGAGAATCCGTTAAAATAAAAACAGTTAAAAACCATGCTTACCGTTGTCGATGATGTCATTAAATGCATTGTGAAATACATACAAATCACAAAAATGCGCTGCTTCCCTCCCCACCCCATTGACTAT
>JAPXFY010002389.1:10000-27645 GCA_030674185.1 Monoplex corrugatus
TGGCAGTATTTTGTATTCAAATCACCACATATCACAATGGTGTCATCCAGTTCATCTTCTATTGCTTCTAGGACGTTCTAAATCGTTTGTGACGTTTAGGATCCTGGATGTACGTACACATTGATGAGCATGACGATATTTTGTTCGTTCGTTCGTTCTTTGATTTAACGTCTGTTTACTATGAGTGATATTAGACGGTTGAGGTATTTTGTGTGTGTGTGTGTGTGTGTGTGTGTGTGTGTGTGTGTGTGTGTGTGTGTGTGTGTGTGATGTGTGTGTGTGTGTGTGTGTGTGCGTGCGTGCGTGCGTGCGTGCGTGTGTGCGTGTGTGTGTGTGTGTGTGTGTGTGTGTGTGAGTGAGTGTGTGTGTGAGAGTGAGTGTGTGTGTATGAGTGAGTGTGTGATTGTGTGTGTGTGTGTGTGTGTGGTCCCCGTTACCACTCTCTATCGCCGAAGGGCATAGAAAAATCAGCAGCCACAAAATCCAATCACCCATAAACCGCCTCATAAATTTGTCATATTGATTTCATGAAAATAATACCGTAATAAAGAAGAGTAGCCCACACAGGTGTCTTGGTCAATCAGTTGCTCAATCTGTGGGGAAAAGGCATATGCAAGCATGTGTGTGTGTTTGTGTGTGTTTGTGTGTGTGTTTGTGTGTGTGTTTGTGTGTGTTTGCGTGTGTGTGTTTGTTTGTGTGTGTGTGTTTGTGTGTGTGTTCGTGTTGTTTGTTTGTGTGTTTATGTGTGTGTGTTTGTTTGTGTGTGTGTTTGTGTATGTGTTTGTGTGTGTTTATTTGTGTGTTGTGTGCTTGTGTGTGTGTTGTGTGTGTGTTTGTGTGTGTGTGTGTTTGTGTGTGTGTGTTTGTTTGTGTGTGTGTTTGTGTGTGTGTTTGTATGTGTGTGTGTTTGTGGTGGTGGTCTTTGATTTAATGTCTATTCACTAAAGTGATTTTAGACAACAACAAAAAAACCAAAAAAAAAAACCACTTGGAAATGGTTAATTTTCAGGAAAAAAGAAATGAACAAGAAAAACAAGACAAGAAAGAAAAATTCACAAATGACGTCATCATAAATAACGATTGAAACAGTAAACTTAGCTAACCATAACACTGAACATGAGAAGTAATGGCGCGTTAAAGATAATTCGCTATAGGACTTTTTGACAGGCTAACAAAAAATTCATATGTTAAGGATGGTGAGGCAAATATGTCAGAAACTGTCTTCGTTGATAACGTAGGTATATGTCGTTTTACTCGAACGCATGAAAGAATATGACTATGTGTAATCTTCTTTCCACACAGGCACACTATATTCCTGGTGTATTTTGTTTTGAAAGCATCAAGTTTCCACCTATACATAAGGGATTGTATACTTCTACTGGCAGGGAACCGCTTAGGTGTTTTGCTAATTTCAAAATTCATGTAACACTTTTCATACTTTTTCTGTTTATCTTGAAACTGCTTCCATACGTAGGCGTCCACTAAGGTATAACACTCATGCAATGAGAGGGAAAGTTGTATATGTTTTGAATCTGGTGAGCTCTTTGCCCCCCGTTTGGCAGCCCTATCAACCATATCATTGTAATGAAAAGAACTATGAGATGGTATCCAGCAGAAAGTAATTTCAGTGACTCTTAAGGATAAACTATTAATCAAGTGAGTAATTTCCAATATCATTTCAGATCTTGTTTGTAATTTTGATAATTCAAGAGCTTGAAGTACAGATTTTGAATCAACGCAAAAAAGTATCTGGGGAATTGTCCTAGGAAGATTTATCATATAATTCAAAGCCATTAAGATTGCAAAGAGTTCTGCAGTAAAGACAGATTTATTAAGTCCTATATAGAAAGATTTCTCAATTTTGAGAGCAGGTATTAAAAACGCTGAGCCTGCTTGTCTTTCAATTATTGAACCATCAGTGTAAACTTTCAAGTGATCGGAATAAAAGTCTTCTATATGACATTTAACGTGACTTGCCAGTAAGTTGATATTATCTTCTTTTTTTAAGTCAGTGTGGTGTATGTCAAATCGTGCTCTTTGGAGTTCCCAACTGGGTACTGGTGAAAACGAAGGTCTTAAAGTTACAGGACCTGTGTCTAAATCAATTCCAGAGCCTTTCATAACTTCAGCTGTAAATGTTGCAAGCGTGACCTGTGAGGATATTGATTTAGCTCTTTTTGGAAAGTCGGTATCTGATCTTACTTTTGTCTCTGTTTTGATGCTATTTTCTATGGTAGTGTTTCTTAACAGAAATTTAGTAGAAACGACTTTCCTTTGTTCATCAAGTGGCAACAATTTGATTGCATTGTATGTGCGATGGCAAGAGGCATGCATTGGAAGACCCAGCGCAAGTTTGAAACCTTTACAATCTATGCTCTGCAGTTTTGTGAGTAAGTGTTTTGGTGCACTGAAGAATATTTCTTGGGCATAGGTTAATTTAGATCTAATAAGCGATTTACTGAGATGAACAAGTGTTGATGCATCTTGTCCCCATATCTGTTTGCGAACTATTTTCAAGAAATTTAAACTTTTTTGAGCTTTTGTTAATAAGTATTCAATATGCTGTTTCCAAGATAATTTGGCTGTAAGGGAAACCCCTAAGAATTTAATTGACTCATTATACTGAAGAAGAGTATCTCCCAGTTTGAACGTGGGAACATTTGCTGGGTTAGCTCCACTGTTAAACAAAACTATCTTTGTATTTTCCACGGATAGATGCAGTCCATTTTCTACCATATATCGTGCTATTTTATCGAGTTCTAATTGATAACATTTACGCGTATAATTAAGACAGCGCAAAGGAGTTTTTCTTTTCATATTTACCTGCATCCACATGCATAAATCATCAGCATATTGAGCTAAAGTTACATGTTTAGAAATTTTACTGGGTAGGTCATGCAATAATATCATGAAGAGAAGGGGAGCAATAACGGATCCCTGAGGGATACCCATTTGAAGAAATCGTTTTGAATAATACACATTTTCGATCCTCGTTTGAATTACACGGTCTTCTAAGAAGCATTGGACATAATCAAAAATGTGACCTGTTAGCCCAATACTTTTCAATTTGAGTAATAATCGGGAGTGCCATACCTGGTCGTATGCTTTAGTTATATCAAAAAATGTAGCTAAAACACATTGGCGTCTGGCAAATTGTTGTTTGATATTAGTGGTTAGCTTTGTTAGGAGTTCCACTGGTGACCTGCCTTTTCTAAACCCTGCCTGATTCACTGGTAATATGTTGTTCTTTTCACAGTAGTACATCAATCTCTTTAGAATTATTTTCTCCATAAGTTTACATACGTGCGATGTTAATGCAATTGGCCTATAGTTTTTCAAGTCAATATTGCATTTACCTGCTTTTAGTACAGGAACCACTATTGATTGTTTCCAATAGTCAGGCAGTTTGCCGCTATTCCAGCATTTTTTAAACATATTATGTAGCAAGATTAAACAATTTTCTGGTAAATTTTTCAACATCTCATTGGAAATTGCATCAAATCCTACTGATGTCTTTTTATTTGGAATTGATTTAATGGCATCTTTTAATTCTTGGAGCGTGATTGGTGCATTTACATAGTGCGTATTATCTGGGACAGGATCCTTGTATGCGTCGGTCTTTTCTTCCTGTACCCTATAATTTCTACTAGAGGCAGGAAGTCCTTCTACTCGACAGACCTCAGCAAACATGTCTGCAAAAGCTTCTGCTTTCTCCTGTGAGCTAGGTAAAGGATTGTTTTCTAGCTTTACTGGAATTGATGGCAACTTGATCCCATTTTTCATTGTTTTCAGTTTTTCCCGAATCTTTTGCATATCTTTATGGTCACTTACTTCATATGTACAAAAAGATGTCCAATATTGTTCTTTAGCTTGTTCTATGACTCTGTTACAGTTTATGTTCGCACTTTTCATTGCCGTATGATTTTCAGGTGACCTATTAGCTATATATTGTTTGTATTTTTCTTTCTTTTCGTTGACTGCCTTTTCACAATCTTTATTCCACCAGACTTTTCCATGATGTTTTCCTGTTTTTGATGCTTTAAGTTCTGGAATTGAAATTTTTGCAGCCCTTAAGAGTGACTTACAGAAATCTGCGTACATATCGTTTAAGGTCGTTGTTTCAGATAGATCTGTTCTTGTATTTCGTAGGAAAGCTTTAAAACTGGCCCAATCTGCGTATTTATAGTTAAACTTAGGTAAACTATCTTGTGGTATTGCATCAAACTCAGTGATCAGGTTAAGGGTAAGAAGTATGGGGATGTGATCTGATCCCAACAAGTCATCCTCTGTTTGCCATGTGGCATTTGGTGCTAGCAATGGTGAGATTAAGGTAAGGTCGATAGCTGTGGGTCTGTGGGTTGGTATATCAGGGTGTGTGTTTGTGTGTGTGTGTTTGTGTGTGTGTTTTGTGTGTGTATGAGTGTGTTTGTGAGTGTGTGTGTGAGTTTGTGTGTGTGTGTGTGTGTGTGTGTGTGTGTGAGTGTGTTAGTATGTGTGTGTGTGTGTCAGTGTGTTAATATGTGTGTGTGTTAGTGTGTGTATGTGTGTTAGTGTTAGTACCTGTGTGTGTATGTGTGTGAGCACGCTCATGTGTGTGTGTTAGTATGTGTGTTAGTGTGTGTGTTAGTGTGTGTTTATATGTTAGTATGTGTGTGTGTGTTAGTGTGTGTGTGCGTGTGTGTGTATGTATGTTAGTGTGTGTGTATGCGTGTGTGTGTGTGTGTTTGTGTGTTAGTGTGTGTGAGTGTGTATGTGTGTGTTAGTGTATGTTAGTGTGTGTTAGTGTGTGTTAGTGTGTGTGTGCGTGTGTGTGTTTGTGTGTTAGTGTGTGTGAGTGTGTATGTGTGCGTTAGTGTGTGTGTGTGTGTTTGTGTGTTAGTGTGTGTGTGTGTGTTTGTGTGTTAGTATGTGTGAGTGTGTATGTGTGCGTTAGTGTGTGTTTGTGTGTTAGTGTATGTGAGTGTGTATGTGTGTGTTTGTGTGTTAGTGTGTGTGAGTGTGTATGTGTGCGTTCTTTCTTTGATTTAATAATTAATAATAATTACAATATTTATATAGCGCAAAATCTTGATAAAATCAAATCTAAGCGCTGAAACAGACACACAAACACGCACACACGCACACACACGCACGCACGCACGCACACACACACACTCACGCACACACACACACACACACACACACACACACACACACACACACACACACACGGCTATAAATGAGGAGAAAGAATAAAAGCAATGGAAAATTATAGAGAGCATATTTAATGTCTTTTCACTATAAGTGATATTAGACGGGGGAGGGGGAAGGGGGAATAAAAAAATGAATAAATAAAATAAAATGTAGAACGATAGTTGGGCGGGTTGGATTGGGGCAGAGGGGAGATAGAGTAAAAAGACATAAATAGGTGGGAGAACAGGAAAATGGAAGAGTAAAAAGACATAAATAGGTGGGAGAACAGGAAAATGGAACGAAAACTTAACTCTAACAATTAACTTCAACAATATGAATGGAAATTGTAACACCAAAACACAAACTGAATAAAGTTAAAGTAATGCATTAACAGAACTGTGAACTAATGATTCTGAAATTTTATCTAACAAAGATTGTTCTGATGTAACTTTTTGGAAATGAGTTTCAGAATACTTTTCTTGAGTAAACGTTTTTGGTAAAAAGGAACGTAACATTTTGCAGTAGAATAGGCAGTGAAACAGTGTGAACTGTTCGCTGCAAATGCACTTGACATTTTTACAATATTTTGTTTTCAACGCGTTTAGCTGAATACAAAAACGAACAGCAACAATCGATCTCAAATAATACATGGAAGAATACTGTAATTTTTTACATACATTTTGAACGGTAAGTTTTATCATTTGTTGTGACACAGACTGTTCATTGAAATGTTCATGAAATCGAGTCCATGAGGTTGATTCGAGGAAGTTGCAAGCTTCTTTTACGGAAGTAGGAACAAATAATTCTATAGAATTATCAGAATTCTGTGCGCCTTGCTTAGCTGCTCTGTCAGCTACTTCGTTGCCGTGAAGACCAACGTGTGAAGGCACCCAGCATAAACTGATATCTGTACCTATGACCCTTAAACGATGTGTAAGATGATTTGCCTCAGTAATTAAATCAGATCTTGTGTCGGTATCAAAAGACCGTAAGGCATATAATACAGATTTTGAGTCAACAAAGAGAACTATTTTGAAAGGCACAGGTTTAAGATTTACTAGATAATGCAATGCTTGTATTATAGCGACTAATTCCGCTGTAAAGATAGATATGTTTGCCCCAACGAAAAATGACTTTCTTGTTTTAAATTCTGGAACATAAAATGCTGCTCTAGCACATTTATTTTCTAAGACTGATCCATCGGTAAAAGTATGAAGGTGGGCACGGTATTTTTCATCGATGTGTTCTCTTGCTGTGGATATCGAAATGTTGACGTTTTCAGATTTCTTAGCGTCGGTATAATCAATATCAAAAGAGGCTTTTAGCATTTCCCATGTAGGGATAGGCGTTGTTGATGGTGTCTCAGCTATTTCTTCCATATTTATGTTAGATTGTTTGACCAAGTCAGAAATGTAAGTTGCAACAGTCATTTGTGATGAAATGCTTTTTGCTCGCTTTGGAAAGTCAACATCAGACCTGATTTCAATTTCCTTACTCACAAAGTTGTCCGTTTGTGAAGTAGTTCTAACTGCAAATTTTGCTGTTGCTAGCTCACGATAGTTGTTCAGAGGCAGGATTCCAACAACTTTGTACGTTTCCAGATTAGAAGCATGAGTAGGGACACCTAGAGCAATTTTAATACTTTTGCAGTCTAAGCTTTGTATCTTCAGTAATAAATATTTTGGTGCACTGAAGAACACTTCTTGTGCATAGGATAATTTAGATCGTACAAGTGCTGTTGATAGATGAATTAGTATATTTGTATCCATTCCCCAAGGTAATCTGCTTATTATCTTTAGAAAATTTAAGGCTTTTCTTGCTTTTGTTGAAATATAATCAAAATGGACATTCCAGTTTAATTTCGATGTTATAAAGAGTCCCAGAAATTTTACAACCTGTTTGTAATGTATCACTTCACCAAGCAATCTGAAAGTAGGCAAATTACTTAAAGTACCACCAGGATTAAATAGCATCATGTTAGTTTTTTCCCGCTGACAGCGACAGACCATTTTCTAACATATAATTTCCAAGATTATCAAGATCAGATTGATACACTTTCCAATTCTGCGCTCTCTGTGGAGTTGTCTTTTTTAAAGTAATATTCATCCAAATACATATATCATCAGCGTACTGTGCCAACACAACATGATTTGAGAGTGCTTAAGGAAGATCCTGTATAAGGATATTAAATAAAAGCGGTGCTATCACTGAACCTTGTGGAATTCCCATATCAAGATGTCGTGAAGTAGAATAACTATTTCCCACTCTTGCCTGAATAGTTCTATTGGCTAAAAAAGACTTAATGTAATCATACATATTGCCAGATAAACCAATAGATTTCAGCTTGTACAATAAAGGCGTATGCGTATGTGTGAGTAGATGTCGCGCCAGCAGGCAGCAAAAGTGTGTGTGGTATTTTACAGTGATTTTATCGTGGTTCTATTTGATTTTGTGCATTGAATTTTATATCAGTTTATTCCTCTTGGGTCCCGACAAATGGTGATGTAAATATTTTTTTAAAATTTTGAATATTTTACCGGATAATCTGATTTTGGAGTTTCGTATGCCTACTTTTCGTCATTTTAATTCTGCCGCTCAGGTCGGACATTTAACCAGTGAACTGTGTTAACATTTTAGCCTACTGTGTTTGCCCAACGCTACAGCTCCCAAACCTTCGTTGTTCTCTGATTCAATTGTTGTGAACTGACCAACCCACAAACCAACCTGCAAACATCATCCTCTCCTGACTGGCTCTCAATTATGGATCCGTCCTTTCTTAAACAAATTGGACTGACACTTTTTAAACACAGCAAATGCTACCTCGGTGGAGGCGTCTACCAGCGCATACGAACACTGGGGCTGTGTAACAAGCCCCGCACTGCGCGATCCTGTCGTGGTGGACGTCTCCACCGACTTTGGCACAACCTGCCTCCTGCTGTACCAGCCCGACGCCACTTTTCTTCTTCTGCTTCTTCGTCTCCTCCACTGCCCCTGCCTTCGACCTCGCTGCTGCGGGCTTCGTCTCCTCTTCCGCCATCTTCGCCTTCGCCTTCTGTCCTGGTGGTGCCGCCTTCGCCTTCTGTCCCGCCGGTGCTGCCTTCGTCTTCTGTCTCACCGGTGCTACCTTTGTCTTCTTCTTCTGTTCCATCGTTGCTGCCTTCGTCTTCTGCCCCGCTGGTGTCGCCTTCGTCTTTTGTCCCGTCGGTGCCGCCTTCGTCGCCACCTCGGCCGCCGCCATATGACTGTGATAAACTTAAACTATGCCTTTTTAACGCTCAGTCAACATGCAAGGATGGCAAAGCCGAAGTCATTGCCGATTTTATCGCTGATGAGCACGTTGACATTGCTTTTATCACAGAGACATGGCTTAACCCCCTTGGTCATGAACCTATACATGCTAGCCTCACTCCGAGTGGTTACAGGCTTGCTTCTTTCCATCGCTCATCTCGAGGTGGCGGTATCGCCATCCTCTACAACGACTCACTCCATTCCCGCCTATCTTTCTCGCAGTCTCTGCCTTTCTCCCATCCTTCTTTCGAGCACGTTGAAGTATCCTTCCAATCCACCCCTCACCCCATCACCTTCTCCTGTGTCTATCGACCTCCACCTAGCTCTGCCAACAAACTCACCACATCCACGTTTCTCTCTGACTTTGACCAACTGCTTGACCACTACTGCCTCTTACCTGGAAATCTCATCATTCTAGGTGACATCAATGTCCACTATGACAACACTCACTGTTATGACACAAGACATATCATCAACTCTCTGTCCAATCACAATATGACTCAACACATTTCTGAACCAACCCATCAAAAAGGTCACATTCTTGACTGGATCATTTCTCGTGATCACCACAATTCAGCTACTGACAACTGCTTAGTTCTTTCTACCCGTCTAACTTCAGCCCTTCCATCTGACCACTCTGCAATTCTCTGTTCTCTTGACATTTCTCCTCCTTCCCATACCACGCGCACAGTGACTCGACGCAATCTCAAATCAATCGACCTCTCCACATTTTCATCTGATGCCTCCCGTCTCCTTTCTGAAAAGTAACATAACCTTGCCGATGAATTCTATACTACTCTCCACCATCTTCTGGACATTCATGCTCCAGCCACAACCCGTCTTTTACCTGACCGCCCCCCTACCCCTGGCTCACTCATGAGATTGCCTGTGCAAAACGTGCCCGCCGCAGAGCAGAGCGCCGCTGGCGCAAATCCAAACTCACTGTACACAGGCAACTTTTCCAAGCCTCTAAAACAAAAGTATCCACCCTCATTGCATCTGCAAAAACAAGCTATTTCCAAACCAAAATCCTGAATGCCTCTTCTTCAAAAGAACTCTTTACAACCATGAATCATCTCCTTGGCACACGAAAAGACTTACCTCTCCCAACAAAACATACAAATGAAGAACTCCCATCTGTATTCTTCAAGTATTTCACCACCAAAATACAAACACTTCGTGACAGGCTTGACAGGACACCCTGTCAACCATGCCCACCTGACCCTTCCTTCTCTGGCACACCTCTCACTACTTTTACCCCAGTCTCACAAGAAGAAATTTTCAATACAATCAGATCCATGTCGTTCAAAACCTGCGAACTGGATCCTCTTCCAGGTTCTCTCTACTCCGACTGTCTCCCTACTCTCCTCCCATTCATCACTGACATCATCAACACTTCTTTTCAAACTGGAACTGTCCCAGATTCTTTCAAGTCTGCTATTGTTCACCCTCTCCTCAAGAAACACAATTTAGACCCAAATGAACTGAAAAATTACAGGCCTATCTCTATTCTCTCTTTCTTGTCAAAACTCCTTGAAAAGGTCGTCCTCAACCAGCTGAACTCTCACCTGTCTGCCAACAATCTCCTCAATCCTTTCCAGTCAGCCTACCGCCAGTGCCATAGCACTGAAACTGCCCTACTACACATTCTCAACAATCTCCTCCTTGCAACTGATACTGGCAAAGTCTCTCTCCTCACACTCCTTGATCTGTCTGCAGCCTTCGATACCATTGACCATGGTATTCTCCTTTCTAGACTTCATCATACTTTTGGCATCTCTGACATTGCTCTCTCCTTTTTCACTTCGTATTTATCAAACAGAAAACAAACTGTTCTCATCAATGGCACTTACTCTCAACCTGCATACCTGACCTGTGGTGTTCCACAAGGATCTGTCCTTGGCCCTGTTCTTTTCACTCTTTATACCTCCCCCCTGTCCACCATCATCAACTCCCACTCTATAAAACACCACTTCTATGCTGATGACACCCAACTTCAAGACAGTGACTCACCTGATAATATACAGCGCCTGTTGACTCGCACCACTGAGTGTTACTCGGACATCAAGAACTGGATGACACACAATAGACTTCAGCTTAATGACGACAAGACAGAAGCTATCCTCATTGGCACCCGGCAGAAACTTTCCCAGCTGCCTCCTCTTTCTCTCCCATTATGTAACACATCGGTCCCAATTTCTGATTCAGCTAAAAACCTTGGTGTCTGCATTGACTCTACCCTGTCCATGAACAACTTTATTTCTCAAACTGCCAGATCTTGCTACTATCATCTCCATCGTATAAGCCTGATCAGGAAGTATCTCTCTGTCGAAGCAACTGCAAAACTCGTTCTCTCCTCCATAATGTCTCGCATTGACTATTGCAATTCACTCCTGTCTGGTCTTCCTGCCTCCACCATTCACATCCTACAGCGCATTCAAAACAATGCTATACGCCTTGTACTCAAAAAGAAAAAAGCTGACCACATATCTCCTCTCCTGGCACAACTTCACTGGCTCCCTGTATCAAAGCGCATACAGTACAAACTAGACACCATGTGCTACAAAAGCCTCAATAACGCAGCCCCCGATTACCTGTCAAGCCTACTTGAGATCTATGTTCCCTCACGTACCCTCCGCTCTGCCTCCGATCCTCTGACTTTTCGCTTTCCACGCACTAAGCTCAATACCTATGGTCCACGAGCCTTCTCTGTTTCTGGTCCACTCTCCTGGAACAAACTTCCTCTCTCAGTCCGTCAGCAACCTACTTTTGCCTCCTTCAAGTCCGCTCTCAAAACTCACCTTTTCTCCTCTGCATAAAATCCTAACCTCACTCAACCCCCCTCTGCAGCCTCCGCTCGGAGGGGAATCACTTTGTTTTAATATATAATTGTATATGATGTGCTCTCTGTGGTTTTCCATTGGTTTTATTCTTGCTTTTATTGCTTTTATTCTTTCTCCCCATTTGTGGCCATGCGTGTGTGTGTGTGTGTGTGTGTGTGTGTGTGTGTGTGTGTGTGTGTGGTGTGTGTGCGTGTGTGTGCGTGGTGCGTGTGTGCGTGTGTGTCTTTTCGGCGCTTGGATTTGATTTTGTCGAGATTTTGCGCTATATAAATATTGTAATTATTATGTATGCATGTGCGTACGTAGTATGTATGTATGTATGTATGTATGTATGTATGTATGTATGTATGTATGTATGTATGTATGTATACGCTTAGATTTATGTATGTATGTATGTATGCATGTATACGCTCAGCTTAGATTTATGTATGTAAGTATGTATGCATGTATGTATGCATGTATACGCTCATATGTATGTAGGTATGTATGCATGTATACGCTCAGCGCTTAGATTTGATTTTATCAAGATTTTGTGCTATATAAATAAAATATATTATTATTATTATTAGTATGCCAAACTTGATCGTAAGCTTTTTTCACATAAAAAAAAAGTAGCTAAAAGACTTTTTCTGCGGGCAAACTGTTTCTTGATGTGAGTTGTAAGTTTAACCAGGTGCTCAACTGTGGATCTCCCTTTTCTAAAACCTGCCTGATTTACTGGAATAACGTTATTTTTATCACAGTAATGTACAAGTCTGTTTAATACCAATTTTTCCATTAGTTTGCTCGTATGGGTCTGTAAGTATTTTTATTGTTTTTATTTTTATTGTTTTTAGGCTTTCCTGCTTTTAATACTGGTATAACAATAGACTTTTGCCATAACTGTGGTATAGTTCCACTAACCCCGCATTTCTGAAAAATTTTGTGTAAGAAAATAATATAGTTTTCTGGAAGATGTTTTTAATCATTTCAGTTGAAACTGCATCGATACCTACCGAACTACTTTTGTTGTGTAGAGACAAGATAGTGTTTTTTTTAACTCTTCTAAGGTGATTGGAGAATTAAACCAGCGATCATTCTGAGGTATTGGATCAGTGTAGATAGGGTTGTTAGCTGCCATTTCTCTGTAGTGTTTGCAGGTAGGAGACAAACCATCTACTTTACTATTTTCGGCAAAAAGTTCCACAAAAGTTTCAGCTTTGTCCATGTCGGAAGGAAATTTATGACATGTGTCAATCATTATTGGACACCTAGGTAAATCGGCTCCATTTTTCATTTGACTCATTTTTGTCCAGACTTTATGAAAATCCTTGAAATCTGAAATTTCTTTAGTGCAGTATGATGTCCAATAATTTTTCTTTGCTTCAGCGATGATTTTATTACACTGTATGTGTGCGTTAGTGTGTGTGTGTGTTTGTGTGTTAGTGGGTGTGAGTGTGTATATGTGTGTGTTAGTGTGTATTAGTGTGTTAGTGTGTGGTTTAGTGTGTTAGTGTGTTGTGTGTGTTAGTGTGTGTGTTATGTGTGTGGTTAGTGTGTGTGTGTGTGTTGTGTGTGTTTGTGTGTGTTAGTGTGTGTAGTTGTGTGTGTGTTGTGTGTGTGTGTGTGTTAGTTTGTGTTAGTGTGTGTGCGTGTGGTGGTCTTTGATTTAATGTCTATTCACTAAAGTGATTTTAGACCAAAAAAAAAAAAAAAAAAAAAACCATAAGGAGAAAAGAGGAAACTTGGAAATGGTTAATCTTCAGGAAGAAGAAATGAAATGAAGTGTGTGTTAGTGTGTATGTGTGTGTTAGTGTGTGTGTGTGTGTGTTAGTGTGTGTGTGTGTGTGTTAGTGTGTGTGTGTGTGTGTTAGTGTGTGTGTTAATGTGTGTGTGTGTTAGAGTGTGTGTGTGTATGTGTATGTGTGTGTGTGTTAGTGTGTGTGTGTATGTGTGTGTGTTAGTGTGTGTGGTGGTCTTTGATTTAATGTCTATTCACTGAAGTGATTTTAGACAAAAACAACAACAACAAACAAAAAACACCTAAGGAGAAAAGAGGAAACTTGGAAATGGTTAATATTCAGGAAGAAGAAATGAACAAAAAAAACAAAAAAACAAAAAACTGTGCCGAAGACGAGAAAGAAAATTCGCAAATAACATTATCATAATTAACGATTGAAACAGTAAAATTAGCTAACCATAACATTGAACATGAGAAATAACGGCAATTATTAAGATAATTCGCTATCATCATCATCATCATCATTCTCCTGCCCGTGATGGGCGTAGAGGAGAGATGAGAGACACTCTTGAAGCCAGCCGTCGCCAACCGGTCCTGTCCTCCGCCTGTCGCACCAGCGTGGGGCCATCCAACCTGGTCCATTCTTTGATGTTGTCCATCCAGCATTTGGCTTGTCGTCCCCTTCGTCTGCCGCCTCCCAGTGTACCCTGGAGGACCGTTTTGGGCAGTGAGTTGTGGCGTGTGACATGCCCGAACCACGACAGCTTCCTGTTCTTGACTGTTGCCAGGAGGGGTTCTTGTGGGCCTGCGAGTGTTGTTATTTGGCTCCACACAAAGTCGTTTGTCTTCCGATCTTGCCAAGAGATCCCGAGCAAGCGCCTGAAGCATTTAGTTTCAAACGTCTGGATTCTCTTGGTGGTCTCTGCTGTCATGGTCCAGCTTTTGCATCCATACAGCAGGATGGGGAGCACCAGGGACTTGTACAGCTTCATCTTCGATGGAAAGCCGATCTCTCTGCTCTTCCAGATCTTGTTTAGCTTTACCATTGCTGCTGTTGCGATCGCTAGTCTGGTCTTGATTTCTGTTGTAGAGCGACCGTCTTTGGTGAGAGTGGCGCCAAGGTATTTGAAAGCGTCCACTTCTTCAAGCTGTTGCCCGTTCATGTAGATTTCAGCATGGGTGTTGGTTGTGCTGTTGACCAGGACTTTGCTTTTTTCTGTGCTCACTTCCATTCCGTGTGCACCTGCACTTTCTTCCAGTCTCATGGTCAGGTCTTGTAGTTCTTCGTTGCTGCCTCCCATCAGGTCGATGTCATCTGCGAACCTCAGGTTGTTGATGGTTCTTCCTCCGATGGAGACAGTGGAGTGGAAGTCATGGAGGGCTTCACGCATGATGTTCTCCAGGAAGAGATTGAACAGCACGGGAGAGAGTAGGCAGCCTTGACGGACTCCAACTGTGGCTATACAGGCTAACAAAAAATTCATATGTTAAGGATGGTGAGGCAAATATGTCAGAAACTGTCTTCGTTGATAGCGTAGGTATATGTCGTTTTACCCGAACGCATGAAAGAATATGATTATGTGTTATCTTCTTTCCACACAGACACACTACATTCCTGGTGTATTTTGTTTTGAATGCATCAAGTTTCCACCTATACATAAGGGATTGTATACTTCTGCTGGCAGGAAACTGCTTAGGTGTTTTGCTAATTTCAAAGTTCATGTAACATTTATCATACTTTTTCTGTTTATCTTGAAACTGCTTCCATACGTAGGTGTCCACTATGGTATAACACTCATGCAAGGAGAGGGAAAGTTGTATATGATTTGAATCTGGTGAGCTCTTTGCCCCCCATTTGGCAGCCCTATCAACCATATCATTGTAATGAAAAGAACTATGAGATGGTATCCAGCAGAAAGTAATATCAGTGCCTCTTAAGGATAAACTATTAATCAAGTGAGTAATTTCCAATATCATTTCAGATCTTGTTTGTAATTTTGATAATTCAAGAGCTTGAAGTACAGATTTTGAATCAACGCAAAAAAGTATCTTGGGAATCGTCCTAGGAAGATTGATAATATAATTCAAAGCCATTAGGATTGCAAATAGTTCTGCAGTAAAGACAGATTTATTAAGTCCTATATAGGAAGATTTCTCAATTTTGAGAGCAGGTATTAAAAACGCTGAGCCTGCTTGTCTTTCAATTATTGATCCATCAGTGTAAACTTTCAAGTGATCGGAATAAAAGTCTTCTATATGACATTTAACTTGACTCGCCAGTAAGTTGATATTATCTTCTTTTTTTAAGTCAGTATGGTGTATGTCAAATCGTGCTCTTTGGAGTTCCCAACTGGGTACTGGTGAAAACGAAGGTCTTAAAGTTACAGGATCTGTTTCTAGATCAGTTCCAGAGCCTTTCATAACATCAGCTGTAAATGTTGCAAGTGTGACCTGTGTGGCTATTGATTTAGCTCTTTTTGGAAAGTCGGTGTCTGATCTTACTTTTGTCTCTGTTTCGATGCTGTTTTCTATAGTAGTGTTTCTTAACAGAAATTTAGTAGAAGCGACTTTCCTGTGTTCATCAAGCGGTAACAATTTGATTGCATTGTATGTGCGAAGGCAAGAGGCATGCATTGGAAGACCCAGCGCAAGTTTGAAACCTTTACAATCTATGCTCTGCAGTTTTGTTAGTAAGTGTTTTGGAGCACTGAAGAAGATTTCTTGGGCATAAGTTAATTTAGATCTAATAAGCGATTTACATAGATGAACAAGTGTTGATGTATCTTGTCCCCATATCTGTTTGCGAACTATTTTCAAGAAATTTAAACTTTTTTGAGTTTTTGTTAATAAGTATTCAATATGCTTATTCCAAGATAATTTCGCTGTAAGGAAAACTCCTAAGAATTTAACCGACTCGTTATACTGAAGAAGAGTATCTCCCACTTTGAACGTGGGAACACTTGCAGGGTTAGCTCCACTGTTAAACAAAACTATCTTTGTATTTTCTACGGATAGATGCAGTCCATTTTCTACCATATATCGTGCTATTTTATCAAGCTCTAATTGGTAGCATTCACGTGTATAATTAATACAGCGCAAAGGAGTTTTCTTTTTCATATTTACCTGCATCCACATGCATAAATCGTCAGCATATTGAGCTAAAATTACATGTTTAGAAATTTTACTGGTAAGTCATGCAATAATATCATGAAGAGAAGGGGAGCGATAACGGATCCCTGAGGGATACCCATTTGAAGAAATCGTTTTGTGGAATACACATTTTCGATCCTCGCTTGAATTACACGGTCTTCTAAGAAGCAGTTGACATAATCAAAAATGTTACCTGTTAGCCCAGTACTTTTCAATTTGAGTAATAGTCGGAGTGCCATACTTGGTCGTATGCTTTAGTTATATAAAAAAATGTAGCTAAAACACATTGGCGTCTGGCAAATTGTTGTTTGATATTAGTGGTTAGCTTTGTTAGGAGTTCCACTGGTGACTTGCCTTTTCGAAATCCTGCCTGATTCACTGGTAATATGTTATTCTTTTCACAGTAGTGCAATCAGTCTCTTTGAAATTATTTTCTCCATCAGTTTACATACGTGGGATGTTATTGCAATTGGCCTATAGTTTTTCAAGTCAGTATTACATTTACCTGCTTTTAGTACAGGAACCACTATTGATTGTTTCCAATAGTCAGGCAGTTTGCCGCTATTCCAGCATTTTTTGAACATATTATGTAGCAAGATTAAAAAATTTTCTGGTAAATGTTTCAACATCTCATTGGAAATTGCATCAAATCCTACTGATGTCTTTTTATTTGGAATTGATTTAATGGCATCTATTAATTCTTGGAGCGTGATTGGTGCATTTACGTAGTGCGTATTATCTGGGGCAGGATCCTTGTATGCGTCGGTCTTTTCTTCCTGTACCCTATAATTTCTACTGGAGGCAGGAAGTCCTTCTACTCGACAGACTTCAGCAAACATGTCTGCAAAAGCTTCTGCTTTCTCCTGTGAGCTAGGTAAAGAGTTGTTGTCTAGCTTTAGTGGAATTGATGGCAACTTGATCCCATTTTTCACTGTTTTCAGTTTTTCCCAAATCTTTTGCATACCTTTATGGTCACTTACTTCGTATGTACAAAAAGATGTCCAATATTGTTCTTTAGCTTGTTCCATGACTCTGTTACAGTTTGTGTTGGCACTTTTCATTGCCATATGATTTTCAGGTGACCTATTTGCTATATATTGTTTGTATTTTTCTTTCTTTTCGTTGACTGCCTTTTCACAATCTTTATTCCACCAGACTTTTCCATGATGTTTTCCTGTTTTCGACGCTTTAAGTTCTGGAATTAAAATTTTTGCAGCCTTTAAGAGTGACTTACAGAAATCTGCGTACATATCGTTTAAGGTCGTTGTTTCAGATAGATCTGTTCTTGTATTTCGTAGGAAAGCTTTAAAACTGGCCCAGTCTGCATATTTATAGTTAAACTTAGGTAAACTATCTTTTGGTATTGCATCAAACTCAGTGAAAAGGTTAAGGGTAAGAAGTATGGGGATGTGATCTGATCCCAACAAGTCATCCTCTGTTTGCCATGTGGCATTTGGTGCTAGCAATGGTGA
>JAPXFY010002390.1:0-2500 GCA_030674185.1 Monoplex corrugatus
GTGTGTGTCGGTCTCAGTCTCCTGTAAGAGATATCAATCTGTTATTCAGCAAATTCAGTTTAATTGATGTCATCAATCTTCAAAATCTCTTTGAATCAGTCCGTCACTGTCTCTGTCACTGTCACTGTCAGTCCTGTCTGTCTGTCTGTCTGTCTGTCTGTCTGTCCTTTGTCTGTATGTTTCTGTCTATTGGTTTCTTTCTGTCCGTCTGTCTCAATCTCCTGTAAGAGATATCGGTCAGCACATTCAGTTTAAATTGATTATCATCAATCTTCACTGACAATTAATGGTGCAATTAGTTATGTCTTAAATTTGTCATTAGTTTGACTATCATTTAAAAGCATGTGTATTTTTTTAAATGTACGTACTCTGTGGCATTTGCTATAGTACATCTTTGCTTACATCCCTCCAAAAAGAGATATGAATTTTAAAAATGTATCATGTTTTCTCTCTGTATGTCTCTGTTTCTGTCTCTCTTTGTCTGTGTGCCTCTCTGTGTCTGTCTCTCTGTGTCTCTCTTTGTCTGTCTCTCTGTGTCTCTCTGTGTCTGTCTCTCTGTGCCTCTCTCTGTGTCTGTCTCTCTTTGTCTGTGTGCCTCTCTGTGTCTGTCTCTCTGTGTCTCTCTTTGTCTGTCTCTCTGTGTCTCTCTGTGTCTGTCTCTCTGTGCCTCTCTCTGTGTCTGTCTCTCTTTGTCTGTGTGCCTCTCTGTGTCTGTCTCTCTGTGTCTCTCTTTGTCTGTCTCTCTGTGTCTCTCTGTGTCTGTCTCTCTGTGCCTCTCTCTGTGTCTGTCTCTCTTTGTCTGTGTGCCTCTCTGTGTCTGTCTCTCTGTGTCTCTCTTTGTCTGTCTCTCTGTGTCTCTCTGTGTCTGTCTCTCTGTGCCTCTCTCTGTGTCTGTCTCTCTTTGTCTGTGTGCCTCTCTGTGTCTGTCTCTCTGTGTCTCTCTTTGTCTGTCTCTCTGTGTCTGTCTGTGTCTGTCTCTCTGTGCCTCTCTCTGTGTCTGTCTCTCTTTGTCTGTGTGCCTCTCTGTGTCTGTCTCTCTGTGTCTCTCTTTGTCTGTCTCTCTGTGTCTCTCTGTGTCTGTCTCTCTGTGCCTCTCTCTGTGTCTGTCTTCTTTGTCTGTGTGCCTCTCTGTGTCTGTCTCTCTGTGTCTCTCTTTGTCTGTCTCTCTGTGTCTCTCTGTGTCTGTCTCTCTGTGCCTCTCTCTGTGTCTGTCTCTCTTTGTCTGTGTGCCTCTCTGTGTCTGTCTCTCTGTGTCTCTCTTTGTCTGTCTCTCTGTGTCTCTCTGTGTCTGTCTCTCTGTGTCTGTCTCTCTGTGTCTGTCTCTCTTTGTCTGTGTGCCTCTCTGTGTCTGTCTCTCTGTGCCTCTCTGTGTCTGTCTCTCTGTGCCTCTCTGTGTCTGTCTCTCTGTGCCTCTCTGTGTCTGTCTCTCTGTGCCTCTCTGTGTCTGTCTCTCTGTGCCTCTCTGTGTCTCTCTCTCTTTGTCTGTGGCCTCTCTGTGTCTGTCTCTCTGTGCCTCTCTGTGTCTGTCTCTCTTTGTCTGTGTGCCTCTCTGTGTCTGTCTCTCTGTGCCTCTCTGTGTCTGTCTCTCTTTGTCTGTGTGCCTCTCTGTGTCTGTCTCTCTGTGCCTCTCTGTGTCTGTCTCTCTTTGTCTGTGTGCCTCTCTGTGTCTGTCTCTCTTTGTCTGTGTGCCTCTCTGTGTCTGTCTCTCTGTGTCTCTCTCTCTTTGTCTGTGTCTCTGTGCCTCTCTGTGTCTGTCTCTCTGTGTCTCTCTCTGTGTCTGTCTCTCTGTGTCTCTCTGTGTCTGTCTCTCTGTGCCTGTCTCTCTGTGTCTCTCTGTGTCTGTCTCTCTGTGCCTCTCTGTGTCTGTCTCTCTGTGTCTCTCTGTGTCTGTCTCTCTGTGTCTGTCTCTCTGTGCCTCTCTGTGTCTGTCTCTCTGTGTCTGTCCCTCTGTGTCTCTCTGTGCCTCTCTGTGTCTGTCTCTCTGTGTCTGTCTCTCTGTGTCTCTCTGTGTCTGTCTCTCTGTGCCTCTCTGTCTGTCTCTCTGTGTCTCTCTGTGTCTGTCTCTCTGTGCCTCTCTGTGTCTGTCTCTCTGTGTCTCTCTGTGCCTGTCTCTCTGTGCCTCTCTGTGTCTGTCTCTCTGTGCCTCTCTGTGTCTGTCTCTCTGTGCCTCTCTGTGTTTGTCTCTCTGTGCCTCTCTGTGTCTGTCTCTCTATGTGTCTCTCTGTGTCTGTCTCTCTGTGTCTCTCTGTGTCTGTCTCTCTGTGCCTCTCTGTGTCTGTGTCTCTGTGCCTCTCTGTGTCTGTCTCTCTGTGCCTGTCTCTCTGTGTCTCTCTGTGTCTGTCTCTCTGTGCCTCTTGTGTCTGTCTCTCTGTGCCTCTCTGTGTCTGTGTCTCTGTGTCTCTCTGTGTCTGTCTCTCTGTGCCTCTCTGTGTCTGTCTCTCTGTGCCTCTCTGTGTCTGTGTCTCTGTGTCTCTCTGTGTCTGTCTCTCTGTGCCTCTCT
>JAPXFY010002390.1:12500-15000 GCA_030674185.1 Monoplex corrugatus
TCTCTATGTCTCTCTGCATGTATCTCTCTCTTATTCTCTCTGCATGTACTCTCTCTCTTTCTCTCTGCATGTACTCTCTCTCTATGTCTCTCTGCATGTACTCTCCTCTTGTTTTCTCTTCTCTCTCTCTCTGTCTCTCTGCATGTACTCTCTCTCTATGTCTCTCTGCATGTACTCTCTCTCTTGTCTCTCTGCATGTACTCTCTCTCTTGTCTCTCTGCATGTACTCTCTCTCTATGTCTCTCTGCATGTACTCTCTCTCTATGTCTCTCTGCATGTACTCTCTCTCTCTCTGTCTCTCTGTCTCTCTGCTTACTCTCTTCTCTCTCTAGTCTCTCTGCATGTACTCTCTCTCGTCTCTATGTCTCTCTGCATGTACTCTCCTCTCTCTCTCTATGTCTCTCTGCATGTACTCTCTCCTCTCTCTCTGTCTCTCTGCATGTACCTCTCTCTCTCTGCATGTACCTCTCCTCTTGTACTCTCTCATGTACTCTCTCTTGTCTCTCTGCATGTACTCTCTCTCTTTTCTCTGTCTCTCTGCATGTACTCTCTCTCTCTCTCTGTCTCTCTGCATGTATCTCTCTCTCTCTCTGTCTCTCTGCATGTACTTCTCTCTCTCTGTCTCTCTGCATGTACTCTCTCTCTCTCTCATGTCTCTCTGCATGTACTCTCTCTCTCTGTCTCTCTGCATGTACTCTCTCTTCTCTCTCTGTCTCTCTGCATGTACTCTCTCTCTCTCTGTTCTCGTCTCTCTGCATGTACTCTCTCTTCTCTCTCTCTGTCTCTCTGCATGTACTCTCTCTCTCTCTCTGTCTCTCTGCATGTACTCTCCTCTCTCTCTCTCTGTCTCTCTGCATGTATCTCTCTTCTCTCTGTCTCTCTGCATGTACTCTCTCTCTCTCCTTGTCTCTCTGCATGTACTCTCTCTTCTCTCTGTCTCTCTGCATGTACTCTCTCTCTCTCTCTCATGTCTCTCTCTCTCATGTATCTTCTCTCTCTCTCTGTCTCTCTGCATGTACTCTTCTCTCTCTCTCTCATGTCCTCTCTGCATGTACTCTCTCTCTCTTCTGTCTCTCGCATGTACTCTCTCTTCTCTGTCTCTCTGCATGTACTTCTCTCTCTCTGTCTCTCTGCATGTACTCCTCTCTCTCTGTCTCTCGCATTACTATCTCTCTCTCTCCTCTACATGTACCCTCCTCTACTCATCTGTCTCCTGCATGTACTCTCTCTCTTCTCTATGTCACCTCCTGCATGTACTCCTCTTATCTATTGTCTCCTACAATACTCCACACCCATCTCTTCATTTCTACTCATCCATCTCTACATCACATCCATTTATCCTATTTCTACCATCCTCTCTGATGTACATACCACACTCACTGTCTTATCATGTATTTCTACCACTACCTACTCATACATACTCACCTACTGCATTACTCTCATTTCTCCACACCACTCTACATCCAAACCACATCTTCTTTCTCTCACAGCACTCATACTACCACTCCATCTTATCTATCTTCTACCACTCCTCTAGCTCACTCGCATGTATCTATCTCTACTCACTCCATCTCTGATACCATACCTCTCTTTCTATTCTACCAGCACCCCTACTACCCTCCATCTATCATTCTACTCCTATCCCTCTTACTATTCCCCTCATTACTACCAACACCATCTTATCTATTCTCTACCACACCACATACATACCAACATCCCATCTTTCTATTTCTACCACACCACATAACATACCACACACCATCTTATCTATTTCTACCACACCCTCATAACATACCAACCCCTCTTATCTATTTACACACCACCATACATACCAACACCATCTTATCTATTTCTACACACCACCATAACTATACTCACACCACCATCTTATCTATTCTCTACCACTACCACCTATCATACCAAACACCCATCTTATCTATTTCTACCCACACCATTAACATACCAACACCATCTTATCTATTTCTACCACACTCACCATAACATACCAACACCCATCTTACTATTTCTACCACACCCTATAACATACCAACACCCATCTTATCTATTTCTACCACACCACCATAACATACCAACACCCATCTTATCTATTTCTACCACACACATAACTACCAACACTGCATCTTATCTATTTCTACCACACCACCATAACATACCAACCACATCTTATCTATTTCTACCACACCACCATAACATACCAACACCATCTTATCTATTTCTACCACACCACATAACATACCAACACCCATCTTATCTATTTCTACCACACCACCATAACATACCAACACCCATCTTATCTATTTCTACCACACCACCATAACATACCAACACCACATCTTATCTATTTCTACCACACACCATAACATACCAACACCCATCTTATCTATTTCTACCACACCACCATAACATACCAACACCACATCTTATCTATTTCTACCACACCACATAACATACCAACACCCATCTTATCTATTTCTACCAC
>JAPXFY010002390.1:20000-25000 GCA_030674185.1 Monoplex corrugatus
CGGGAGACAATGGAGATTGCGCCTTGGAAGTCATTCTGTGGTGGAACTGCAGCGCCGGCTGTGGCTGTAGAGCCCGATCCTCGAACGGCAGGTCCTGTTGCAGTTGCTGCACGTGAAGATGGTGTCGTCCGAAGGCGCTAACCCTACTCTCTGGCGTCTGCGTGCTCTTCTTACCTCCCACTGCTCCTCTCTCCTCTGCTCGGATGTCTTGATGACCAAACTGATGGCAAGTTTCCAGCTGCTGCGGTCTGCTGCTACCACTTCGAAGCCTGCTGGTGCAATGCCATCCGCCTTGAGGTCACGCTTGCACACATCTTTGTAGCGGAGTATGGGCCTTCCCGTGGGTCTTGAGCCAGTAGCAAGCTCGCCGTACAAAATTGGTATTATCCCCCATATTAAAGAAAGTAGCCAACACTTGCAACAATAGGAAAGTTGTCTGTGGAAAGATGGACTATTTACTCTGGAACATAATTGTATGGCTGCCACATTGTAAAAGGAAAAACATAACTCATTCCTTGAAACAATTGTCTTTAATTTTGGCACAGTTGTCAAAGGCAACACATATTTATCACAGAAAACACGGCTGAACCTGGCACAAAAATACACAGATTACCCCCCTTGCTTGTCTGCTCCCCAATCTGTCCACATATCTTGTTTCCTCGGCATTGATGTCCCTTACCTGTCACCTCTGAGTCCATAATAAATAGCTTGGTACTCCTCATCATATCACTGGCAAAAAAATGTCTAGGTAATATATATACCAGCGGGCTGGTTGGTTCTTTTGATAGAATCAATATGTGATATTTCGAGTTTATTCCCATCCCACAATATTCCCTTTAACTCCTGCACACTACCCACCAACTGCAAAAACTGAACCCTTTGACTCCCTCACCCTATCCACCAACAGGGAATCAAAGGGTTAAGTTTTTGATGTGCTAATATGGTTGGCAATGTACACGTCGTATGCTGGTGGACAGGGTGTGAGAGTCAAAGGGTTAAAGACTAGCCCATTCGCTGCCTGTCTTAATGTGTCCATCATTCTGGTGGTGTTATATTGATGTTGTTATATTAATGTTGTTATATTAATGTTTCATAGATAGATCCCTCTTCCCCATTCCCGATGTCAAGAATTTGCCAGTGCCTAGGGTTATGCGCTGGCTCAGGGAGTCTGCCAGATCATTGCTGGCACATTTTTAGGTGGAGCGCAAATGGAATTGTCCAGCTGCGATGACTCATTTTTTAATAAACCTCTAATTCCATTTCCACCAAAAAGGCTAACGCTGGTTTAAATGTTTGTTTGTATTTCTAATAGAACCTCTGATACTAGCTGAGCTATCGTGCGCTATCATGACTATTGTGAATATTCTCGCCAAGGTTTGGCATCAACTCAAGTGTGTATTACAGGTGGGGTGCTTTGCATTTATATATTTAGGACAGCAATTATCTTTTAAATGACTGGGCACTTAAGGAACTTCGATTTTGTTCAGTATTTGATGTTTCTGGCTGAAAGCAAACATTTTCCTTCTTGTTGTTGTTGCTATTGTTGTTATCATCATCATCATCATCATTACTATTATTATTGTTATGACTATTATTATTGTTGTTATCATTACTATTACAATTATTATTGCTATTATTATTATCATTATGATATTACTATTTGTGGTTTCTAAGAAGAATGTTGAGAGTTCCATGGACAGCAAAGAAAACAAACGAGACAGTCTTCAAGGAGGCGGACACGAGAAGATCATTAATACAGACGATTTGGAAAAGACAAGCAATATTTATAGGCCATTTATGAAGAAAGGAGAATTAGAGCACCTGGTCACAACAGGAAAGCTGGAGGGAAAGAGGACACCAGGTAAACCCATGAAGAATATAGTGGACGGACATGTTGGGTGGCTGAGGACAGAGAGGGTGGGAAACGTACTTGCAGCGACAAGGGACAGATGCGTATGGAGGGCCATGATCGCAAACGCCATGTGGCAAAGGGCACATGATGATGATGATGATGATGATGATGATGATGATGATGATGTGATGATAGTGATGATGATGATAATATTATTATTATTATTGTTATTATTGCATTATTATTGTTATTGTTATTATTATTATTGTTATCATTATTATTATTATTATTATTATCATTATTATTATTATTATTATTATTATTATTATTATTATTATTATTATTATTATTATTATTACTGCATTGTTGCAGCATTTCTTTCTTTTTTCCGCCAGCTATTATAAAAACATTTGGATGTCTGTGCACCTCTAATGTATGTCTTTGTACCCCCTGCATAACCTGACCTGCACTCGGCTAAAACTCCTATCTTTTATTCTGATTGCACAAGCTCCAGTCTGGCTCGGGAAACTTTGTACCTGCAGGCTCCAATCCACCCAGCTGTGATTTGTATCTGGACGTTTTCATGCTTGAGAAAGGCAAAGCAGAAATGCCGAAGAGTGGGACACTTTCAAAATGCTGAACTGAGAGTTGTGAGGTCTCTACCATCCCGCTCCCTTATGACCGCGGGGTTACTGGATCACGTTTTTGCTACCATCATTTTTTATGCGTTTGTTTTTGACGTTGATACCTCTGGTGGTTAGTTGGGTTGGGTTCCATTCTCACTGCATTTTGAGTCTGATTCTGGTTCAAGAAAACCGGTTTTGAGTGGGTAGATAACCCTATTCAGGACTAGGAGAAGTAAAGCAACAAGGGAAAGCAATGAAACCTATCCTTAAAAAGCTGAACCAAGATTGCCGAGGTCTCTACCACTTCACTCTCGTACGATCCAGCTTAGAGTTACTGGACTATCTTGACCTTTTTTCTTGCCCCCCCCCCCCCCCCCCCCCCCCCCCACCTCGAATCGTTTGCCTGTCAGCTGCGTGCCCATGATGAATATTTTAAGTAAACCGATTTCAAAAGTGCTTTAGAATTTGTCACAATGCAGAGCACATGCAGGGTTAACACTTTTGTTGCTCTATCTTTAAATTCCTGCCAGTTTTTCCACGCCCCATCCTATTCTCTCCCCTCATGTCGTTTTCCAGATGACCTCTGGCCAGGCCAGTTGACGTACATGGTTCTGAAATTAAGTCTTTGATGTTTGTCTGATCGTTGATAGACAACGTCATTCTCAATGTCAGTTGTATAAAAAAGACCGGTACTCTGGCCACATTCAGTCACTGAGCAAGTATATCGCTCACAACTTCTGGCAACACACTTTCATTTTCATTGCTAGATTCATTGCAGTCATCTGAACCTGAATATAAGTCACTGCCATCATTGCCAATATCGATTTGCAGTTAATCGAGCATTTCTTGCACAAACCCTGAAATGAACTTACTTCTCCCGGCTGCCATTTTCAGAAAGATGGATAGACAATGCTCCACACCTTTAAATCAATATTAGCAAAAATCCATCCACAAACAGCTGAGAAAATTTTGCTGATTTTGTTATAGATAACAGACACACATACATCCAGAGAGAGAGAGAGAGAGAGAGAGAGAGAGAGAGAGAAGAGAGAGAGAGAGAGAGAGAGAGAGAGAGAGAGAACAATCGGTGGAAGGACAGGAGGCACAGCTGACTACAACTCTTGTGACCAACAAGGTCCATAGCAGCCGGCAGGAAATGGAAAAAGTTAAAGGCCACATTCATTGCTAGATGTAGTCTGTCCATGTAGATGCTGAACGAAAGAAGAAGAAGAAGAAGAAGAAGAAAAAGGTGAAGAAGAAGAAGAAGAAGAAGAAGAAGAAGAAGAAGAAGAAGAAGAAGAAGAAGAAGAAGAAGAAAAAGCAGCAGCAGCGGCAGAAGAAGAAGAAGAAGAAGAAGAAGAAGAAGAAGAAGAAGAAAGCAGCAGCAGCGGCAGAAGAAGAAGAAGTAGTGCTAGTCTGTGTTTTTCTATCTCTTCATCGGCAGGGCTTACGTAGTTCCCTCCCTTTTAATTACAAAGGCGAAAGGTCGATAATTGAACAGGTCGTAGGTGATTTCCGGCGGAAACGATGGCTTATTTCCCTTGTCGTCGTGCAGCAGCTAGGATGCTCCACCCCTGGGCGGTAGTTGAAGTAAGGGGAGTTAATGAAGAAGGCCCAAATTAAAGCGCTACTCCTGGCCTCATTATCTCCCTGTCAATCATAGAGGAGTGTGGGTGAAGGGCTGGGAAGGGAAAGAAGAGCTTGGGAGTAATATGGAAGGGGAAGGGGGAGGGAACACGTCCTCTGGTGATTTTGACCTATCGTCTGCCGTGGACTGATCGATTGATATTGTAATCGAGCTGGTATTATGAGATGCGCGCGCGCGCGCGCGCGCGCGTGTGTGTGTGTGTGTGTGTGTGTGTGTGTGTGTGTGTGTGTGTGTGTGTTGATGTGTGTGTGTGTGTGAGAGAGAGAGAGTGAGAGAGTGAGTGAGTGAGAGGGAGAGAGAGTACCAATACGTATACTAACACTAATTTAAGTCTGACTTATTGACTTTAGACCTAAGCCCCACAATGATGGAGTTATACATCATCATCATCATCAGGTGCCCTGCCGCATGGCGTTGGCGATCATAGACTTCCATCTGCCTCTATCTCTCTTTGCCCCTGGCATCTCCCCCACCCTCCTCGTCTTCAGCCACTCTGCAAATCCGTCCAGCATTTTCTCCCTGGGTCTATGTGGAGCTCCCTTACCCTCCAGCTTTCCCGTTGTGACCAGGTGCTCCAAATCCCCCTTCCTCATAAAATGGCCTATAAATGTTGCCTGTCTTTTCCTAATCTTCCTTATGAGTGATCTACTTGTATCTGCCTCCATCAAGACTGTCTCGTTTGTTTTCTTTGTTGTCCATGGAACTCTCAACATTCTTCTGAGAAACCACATCTTGGCTGCCTTAATCTTGTTCTGGCTTTGTTTGCTGACTGTCCCCGCCTCGCGTCCATACAACAGTATTGGTTCTATATAACATTCAAGAACTCTCTTTCTGATGTTAATTGATAGGCATTTGTTGGTAAGAATGCTTGTCA
>JAPXFY010002391.1:0-10000 GCA_030674185.1 Monoplex corrugatus
TTGTTGTTGTAATTGTTGTTGTTGTAATTGTTGTTGTTGTATTGTTGTTGTTGTTGTTGTTGTTGTTGTTGTTGTTGTTGTTGTTGTAATTGTTGTTGTTGTAATTGTTGTTGTTGTAATTGTTGTTGTTGTAATTGTTGTTGTTGTAATTGTTGTTGTTGTAATTGTTGTTGTTGTAATTGTTGTTGTTGTTGTTGTTGTTGTTGTTGTAATTGTTGTTGTTGTAATTGTTGTTGTTGTAATTGTTGTTGTAATTGTTGTTGTTGTAATTGTTGTTGTTGTAATTGTTGTTGTTGTAATTGTTGTTGTTGTAATTGTTGTTGTTGTTGTTGTTGTTGTTGTTGTTGTTGTTGTAATTGTTGTTGTTGTAATTGTTGTTGTTGTAATTGTTGTTGTTGTAATTGTTGTTGTTGTAATTGTTGTTGTTGTAATTGTTGTTGTAATTGTTGTTGTAATTGTTGTTGTAATTGTTGTTGTTGTAATTGTTGTTGTAATTGTTGTTGTAATTGTTGTTGTAATTGTTGTTGTTGTAATTGTTGTTGTTGTAATTGTTGTTGTTGTAATTGTTGTTGTTGTAATTGTTGTTGTAATTGTTGTTGTAATTGTTGTTGTTGTAATTTTTGTTGTTGTACTTGTTGTTGTTGTTATTGTTGTTGTTGTTGTTATTGTTATTGTTGTAATTGTTGTTAGTGTTGTTGTTATTGTTGTTTTTAGTAATTGTTGTTGTTATTGTTGTTGTTGTTGTTATTGTTGTAATTGTTGTTGTTGTTGTTATTGTTGTTGTAGTAATTGTTGTTGTTATTGTTGTAATTGTTGTTGTTATTGTTGTTGTTGTTATTGTTGTTATTGTTGTTGTAATTGTTGTTGTTATTGTTGTAATTGTTATTGCTGTTGTTATTGTTGTTGTAATTGTTATTGTTGTAATTGTTATTGTTGTAATTGTTGTTGTTATTGTTGTAATTGTTTTTATTGTTGTAATTGTTATTGTTGTAATTGTTATTGTTGTTGTTATTGTTGTAATTGTTGTTATTGTTGTTGTTGTTTGTCCCATTTTCTGTGCCACCTTTATGGCCACAGAAGCTGGCACAGTTTTTACAATAATGTGATGATTATGATGGCGATGAGGATGATAATCATGATGCTATGGAGTTCCATCCAGTACCGAGACTGCGTAACAGGGCTGTACTCTACGCTTACTATCATAATATATCCTGGCGTCAACCAGGCTCGAGAGACACAGACACCTGTGGTGTGGGTCAGACGATCTGAGCAGAACCGTCAGTGACGCTTCCGTGAAGTGGATGAAACTCGACTGTGTGGTCCCAGTCCTCCCAACAAGCCCATAGCATGAGGAGCTCTGGGTGGGAGCCGGGTTGGATCCCAAAAGTCCCACAATGATTATTTGAAGGGACTGATGGGGATTTGAACCAGAGTTGTGAGGTTTTCATCTGCTGTCTTGAGTTCAGTCCCAGACCGTCCCTACAGTGGGGTATTGTGGATGGGCGTCGTCTTCGTGGTGCCGGCTCCGTGAAAAGTTGAGGTCTCTGCCACCTCACTCCCCTAGGACCCCAGGGTTATGGAACTGTCTAGGTAGGACCTCAGGACCTGGCCAGCTTATGGGTTTATGTATAAACTTAACCCTTCGACTCCCTAACCCTGTCCGTCAGCATCCTGCATTGTCAGCCACGACAACAAAGCAAAACCTTAACCCTTTCACTCCCTCACCTATCCACCGGCTTCCTGTAAGTAACTGGTGGATAGGGTGAGGGAGTCAGAAGATTTAAGTTTTGGCGGTTGCTGGCTAGAGTGCGGGAGTCAAAGAGTTAAGGCTTGTGCCGTGATCATTGTGGATCTTCTCCATCACATGGCACGTGTGAATTTGTGCATATGGAATTCTTTCCGAGCGCAGAGGCGTCATCTTGGGAAATTGAACTTGAAACTGAAACTGGATACAGAAATGAAGGTCCCCTTCTGTTGTGGAACCACAGGAGCTGTCTATCTCGCTTTTAGGTAGTTAGGGGTTCCTCTTTCCTGTCATGCTGTCTTGTCATCACAAGACTTTTTGTTACTTCTGCCTTCAAGATCACTCACCTGTGTTTCTTACAAATTCCGTCCTTAGCTCCCTATAGGCAGAGACAGTCTTTTGTTTTATGACAAAAAGTCATACACACAGAAATCCGCGCCCTCAGCCTGCTAGATAATTTGAATGAATTCATATGCTTAGATAGATAGTGCTCGCTGGGGCTCTAACCTGCTTAGTAGTAGGCCTCCGTCAGTCGGCGTAGACAGTGGATGAGGAGCTCTAGCGTCGTGTTGAGTCGAGTTGACGCCTCTGGAGCAGCGTCGGCTGTGGCCAACGTAAGAAGGAAAAGTAGAATCCCAATCTGCAACATTAAAACCTGGTCTGTTGGCTGTCCATCTTAATGTTCCCATCATTCTGCTGGTGTCAGCTTACTGTTTGATAGGTCCACTGGCCTGTTGGCTGTCCATCTTAATGTTTCCATCATTCTGCTGGTGTCAGCTTACTGTTTGATAGGTCCACTGGCCTGTTGGCTGTCTGTCTTAATGTTCCCATCATTCTGCTGGTGTCAGCTTACTGTTTGATAGGTCCACTGGCCTGTTGGCTGTCCATCTTAATGTTCCCATCATTCTGCTGGTGTCAGCTTACTGTTTGATAGGTCCACTGGCCTGTTGGCTGTCCATCTTAATGTTTCCATCATTCTGGTGGTGTCAGCTTACTGTTTGATAGGTCCACTGGCCTGTTGGCTGTCTGTCTTAATGTTTCCATTATTCTGCTGGTGTCAGCTTACTGTTTGATAGGTCCACTGGCCTGTTGGCTGTCTGTCTTAATGTTTCCATTATTCTGCTGGTGTCAGCTTACTGTTTGATAGGTCCACTGGCCTGTTGGCTGTCCATCTTAATGTTTCCATCATTCTGCTGGTGTCAGCTTACTGTTTGATAGGTCCACTGGCCTGTTGGCTGTCCATCTTAATGTTTCCATCATTCTGTGGTGTCAGCTTACTGTTTGATAGGTCCACTGGCCTGTTGGCTGTCCATCTTATGTTTCCATCATTCTGGTGGTGTCAGCTTACTGTTTGATAGGTCCACTGGCCTGTTGGCTGTCCATCTTAATGTTTCCATCATTCTGGTGGTGTCAGCTTACTGTTTGATAGGTCCACTGGCTGTTGCTGTCCATCTTAATGTTTCCATCATTCTGTGGTGTCAGCTTACTGTTTGATAGGTCCACTGGCTGTTGGCTGTCCATCTTAATGTTTCCATCATTCTGCTGGTGTCAGCTTACTGTTTGATAGGTCCACTGGCCTGTTGGCTGTCCATCTTAATGTTTCCATCATTCTGTGGTGTCAGCTTACTGTTTGATAGGTCCACTGGTCTGTTGGCTGTCCATCTTAATGTTTCCATCATTCTGCTGGTGTCGCTTACTGTTTGATAGGTCCACTGGCCTGTTGGCTGTCCATCTTAATGTTTCCATCATTCTGCTGGTGTCAGCTTACTGTTTGATAGGTCCACTGGCCTGTTGGCTGTCCATCTTAATGTTTCCATCATTCTGGTGGTGTCAGCTTACTGTTTGATAGGTCCACTGGCCTGTTGGCTGTCCATCTTGTTTCCATCATTCTGGTGGTGTCAGTTTACTGTTTGATAGGTCCACTGGCCTGTTGGCTGTCCATCTTGTTTCCATCATTCTGGTGGTGTCAGTTTACTGTTTGATAGGTCCACTGGCCTGTTGGCTGTCCATCTTGTTTCCATCATTCTGGTGGTGTCAGTTTACTGTTTGATAGGTCCACTGGCCGTTGGCTGTCCTTCTTTGTTTCCATCATTCTGGTGGTGTCAGCTTACTGTTTGATAGGTCCACTGGCCTGTTGGCTGTCATCTTAATGTTTCCATCATTCTGTGGTGTCAGCTTACTGTTTGATAGGTCCACTGGCCTGTTGGCTGTCCATCTTAATGTTTCCATCATTCTGGTGGTGTCAGCTTACTGTTTGATAGGTCCACTGGCCTGTTGGCTGTCCATCTTAATGTTTCCATCATTCTGTGGTGTCAGCTTACTGTTTGATAGGTCCACTGGCCTGTTGGCTGTCCATCTTAATGTTTCCATCATTCTGTGGTGTCAGCTTACTGTTTGATAGGTCCACTGGCCTGTTGGCTGTCCATCTTAATGTTTCCATCATTCTGTGGTGTCAGCTTACTGTTTGATAGGTCCACTGGCCTGTTGGCTGTCCATCTTAATGTTTCCATCATTCTGGTGGTGTCAGCTTACTGTTTGATAGGTCCACTGGCCTGTTGGCTGTCCATCTTAATGTTCCCATCATTCTGCTGGTGTCAGCTTACTGTTTGATAGGTCCACTGGCCTGTTGGCTGTCCATCTTAATGTTCCCATCATTCTGCTGGTGTCAGCTTACTGTTTGATAGGTCCACTGGCCTGTTGGCTGTCCATCTTAATGTTCCCATCATTCTGCTGGTGTCAGCTTACTGTTTGATAGGTCCACTGGCCTGTTGGCTGTCCATCTTAATGTTCCCATCATTCTGCTGGTGTCAGCTTACTGTTTGATAGGTCCACTGGCCTGTTGGCTGTCCATCTTAATGTTCCATCATTTGTGGTGTCAGCTTACTGTTTGATAGGTCCACTGGCCTGTTGGCTGTCCATCTTAATGTTTCCATCATTTGTGGTGTCAGCTTACTGTTTGATAGGTCCACTGGCCTGTTGGCTGTCCATCTTAATGTTTCCATCATTCTGCTGGTGTCAGCTTACTGTTTGATAGGTCCACTGGCCTGTTGGCTGTCATCTTAATGTTTCCATCATTCTGCTGGTGTCAGCTTACTGTTTGATAGGTCCACTGGCCTGTTGGCTGTCCATCTTAATGTTTCCATCATTCTGCTGGTGTCAGCTTACTGTTTGATAGGTCCACTGGCCTGTTGGCTGTCCATCTTAATGTTTCCATCATTCTGGTGGTGTCAGCTTACTGTTTGATAGGTCCACTGGCCTGTTGGCTGTCCATCTTAATGTTTCCATCATTCTGGTGGTGTCAGCTTACTGTTTGATAGGTCCACTGGCCTGTTGGCTGTCCATCTTAATGTTTCCATCATTCTGGTGGTGTCAGCTTACTGTTTGATAGGTCCACTGGCCTGTTGGCTGTCCATCTTAATGTTTCCATCATTCTGCTGGTGTCAGCTTACTGTTTGATAGGTCCACTGGCCTGTTGGCTGTCCATCTTAATGTTTCCATCATTCTGGTGGTGTCAGCTTACTGTTTGATAGGTCCACTGGCCTGTTGGCTGTCCATCTTAATGTTTCCATCATTCTGGTGGTGTCAGCTTACTGTTTGATAGGTCCACTGGCCTGTTGGCTGTCCATCTTAATGTTTCCATCATTCTGGTGGTGTCAGCTTACTGTTTGATAGGTCCACTGGCCTGTTGGCTGTCCATCTTAATGTTCCCATCATTCTGCTGGTGTCAGCTTACTGTTTGATAGGTCCACTGGTCTGTTGGCTGTCAGTCTTAATGTTTCCATCATTCTGCTGGTGTCAGCTTACTGTTTCATAGGTCCACTGGCCTGTTGGCTGTCCATCTTAATGTTTCCATCATTCTGTGGTGTCAGCTTACTGTTTGATAGGTCCACTGGCCTGTTGGCTGTCCATCTTAATGTTTCCATCATTCTGGTGGTGTCAGCTTACTGTTTGATAGGTCCACTGGCCTGTTGGCTGTCCATCTTAATGTTTCCATCATTCTGCTGGTGTCAGCTTACTGTTTGATAGGTCCACTGGCCTGTTGGCTGTCCATCTTAATGTTTCCATCATTCTGGTGGTGTCAGCTTACTGTTTGATAGGTCCACTGGCCTGTTGGCTGTCCATCTTAATGTTTCCATCATTCTGGTGGTGTCAGCTTACTGTTTCATATGTCCACTAGTCTTTTGGCTGTCCATCTTAATGTTTCCATCATTCTGCTGGTGTTAGCTTACTGTTTGATAGTTCCACTGGCCTGTTGGCTGTCCATCTTAATGTTTCCATCATTCTGCTGGTGTCAGCTTACTGTTTGATAGGTCCACTGGCCTGTTGGCTGTCCATCTTAATGTTTCCATCATTCTGCTGGTGTCAGCTTACTGTTTGATAGGTCCACTGGCCTGTTGGCTGTCCATCTTAATGTTTCCATCATTCTGGTGGTGTCAGCTTACTGTTTGATAGGTCCACTGGCCTGTTGGCTGTCCATCTTAATGTTTCCATCATTGTGGTCGTGTCAGCTTACTGTTTGATAGGTCCACTGGCCTGTTGGCTGTCCATCTTAATGTTTCCATCATTCTGGTGGTGTCAGCTTACTGTTTGATAGGTCCACTGGCCTGTTGGCTGTCCATCTTAATGTTTCCATCATTGTGGTGGTGTCAGCTTACTGTTTGATAGGTCCACTGGCTGTTGGCTGTCCATCTTAATGTTTCCATCATTCTGCTGGTGTCAGCTTACTGTTTGATGGTCCACTGGCCTGTTGGCTGTCCATCTTAATGTTTCCATCATCCTGCTGGTGTCAGCTTACTGTTTGATAGGTCCACTGGCCTGTTGGCTGTCCATCTTAATGTTCCATCATTGTGGTGGTGTCAGCTTACTGTTGATAGGTCCACTGGCCTGTTGGCTGTCCATCTTAATGTTCCCATCATTGTGGTGGTGTCAGCTTACTGTTTGATAGGTCCATGGCCTGTTGGCTGTCCATCTTAATGTTTCCATCATTCTGCTGGTGTCAGCTTACTGTTTGATAGGTCCACTGGCCTGTTGGCTGTCCATCTTAATGTTTCCATCATTCTGCTGGTGTCAGCTTACTGTTTGATAGGTCCACTGGCCTGTTGGCTGTCCATCTTAATGTTTCCATCATTCTGCTGGTGTCAGCTTACTGTTTGATAGGTCCACTGGCCTGTTGGCTGTCCATCTTAATGTTTCATCATTCTGCTGGTGTCAGCTTACTGTTTGATAGATCCACTGGTCTGTTGGCTGTCCATCTTAATGTTTTCATCATTCTGCTGGTGTCAGCTTACTGTTTGATAGGTCCACTGGTCTGTTGGTGTCCATCTTATGTTCCATCATTCTGCTGGTGTCAGCTTACTGTTTGATAGGTCCACTGGCCTGTTGGCTGTCCATCTTAATGTTTCCATCATTCTGTGGTGTCAGCTTACTGTTTGATAGGTCCACTGGCCTGTTGGCTGCCATCTTAATGTTTCCATCATTCTGGTGGTGTCAGCTTACTGTTTGATGGTCCACTGGCCTGTTGGCTGTCCATCTTAATGTTTCATCATTCTGCTGGTGTCAGCTTACTGTTTGATAGGTCCACTGGCCTGTTGGCTGTCCATCTTAATGTTTCCATCATTCTGTGGTGTCAGCTTACTGTTTGATAGGTCCACTGGCCTGTTGGCTGTCCATCTTAATGTTTCCATCATTCTGCTGGTGTCAGCTTACTGTTTATAGGTCCACTGGTCTGTTGGCTGTCCATCTTAATGTTTCCATCATTCTGCTGGTGTCAGCTTACTGTTTGATAGGTCCACTGGCCTGTTGGCTGCCCATCTTAATGTTTCCATCATTCTGGTGGTGTCAGCTTACTGTTTGATAGGTCCACTGGCCTGTTGGCTGTCCATCTTAATGTTTCCATCATTCTGCTGGTGTCAGCTTACTGTTTGATAGGTCCACTGGCCTGTTGGCTGTCCATCTTAATGTTTCCATCATTCTGGTGGTGTCAGCTTACTGTTTGATAGGTCCACTGGCCTGTTGGCTGTCCATCTTAATGTTTCCATCATTCTGCTGGTGTCAGCTTACTGTTTCATAGGTCCACTGGCTGTTGGCTGTCCATCTTAATGTTTCCATCATTCTGCTGGTGTCAGCTTACTGTTTGATAGGTCCATGGCCTGTTGGCTGTCCATCTTAATGTTTCCATCATTCTGCTGGTGTCAGCTTACTGTTTGATAGGTCCACTGGCCTGTTGGCTGTCCATCTTAATGTTTCCATCATTCTGGTGGTGTCAGCTTACTGTTTGATAGGTCCACTGGTCTGTTGGCTGTCCATCTTAATGTTTCCATCATTCTGCTGGTGTCAGCTTACTGTTTGATAGGTCCACTGGCCTGTTGGCTGTCCATCTTAATGTTTCCATCATTCTGTGGTGTCAGCTTACTGTTTGATAGGTCCACTGGCCTGTTGCTGTCCATCTTAATGTTCCATCATTCTGGTGGTGTCAGCTTACTGTTTGATAGGTCCACTGGCCTGTTGGCTGTCCATCTTAATGTTTCCATCATCTGTGGTGTCAGCTTACTGTTTGATAGGTCACTGGCTGTTGGCTGTCCATTTAATGTTTCCATCATTCTGGTGGTGTCAGCTTACTGTTTGATAGGTCCACTGCCTGTTGGCTGTCCATCTTAATGTTTCCATCATTGTGGTGGTGTCAGCTTACTGTTTGATAGGTCCACTGGCTGTTGGCTGTCCATCTTAATGTTTCCATCATTCTGCTGGTGTCAGCTTACTGTTTGATAGGTCCACTGGCCTGTTGGCTGTCCATCTTATGTTTCCATCATCTGGTGGTGTCAGCTTACTGTTTGATAGGTCCACTGGCCTGTTGGCTGTCATCTTAATGTTTCCATCATTTGTGGTGTCAGCTTACTGTTTGATAGGTCCACTGGCCTGTTGGCTGTCCATCTTAATGTTCCATCATTTGTGGTGTCAGCTTACTGTTTGATAGGTCCACTGGCTGTTGGCTGTCCATCTTAATGTTTCCATCATTCTGCTGGTGTCAGCTTACTGTTTGATAGGTCCACTGGCCTGTTGGCTGTCCATCTTAATGTTTCCATCATTTGTGGTGTCAGCTTACTGTTTGATAGGTCCACTGGCCTGTTGGCTGTCCATCTTAATGTTTCCATCATTCTGTGGTGTCAGCTTACTGTTTGATAGGTCCACTGGCTGTTGGCTGTCCATCTTAATGTTTCCATCATTCTGGTGGTGTCAGCTTACTGTTTGATAGTCCACTGGCCTGTTGGCTGTCCATTTAATGTTTCCATCATTCTGCTGGTGTCAGCTTACTGTTTGATAGGTCCACTGGCTGTTGGCTGTCCATCTTAATGTTTCCATCATTCTGCTGGTGTCAGCTTACTGTTTGATAGGTCCACTGGCCTGTTGGCTGTCCATCTTAATGTTTCCATCATTCTGTGGTGTCAGCTTACTGTTTGATAGGTCCACTGGCCTGTTGGCTGCCATCTTAATGTTTCCTCCATCATTCTGGTGGTGTCAGCTTACTGTTTGATAGGTCCACTGGCCTGTTGGCTGTCCATCTTAATGTTTCCATCATTCTGCTGGTGTCAGCTTACTGTTTGATAGGTCCACTGGCCTGTTGGCTGTCCATCTTAATGTTTCCATCATTCTGTGGTGTCAGCTTACTGTTTGATAGGTCCACTGGCCTGTTGGCTGTCCATCTTAATGTTTCCATCATTCTGTGGTGTCAGCTTACTGTTTGATAGGTCCACTGGCCTGTTGGCTGTCCATCTTAATGTTTCCATCATTCTGGTGGTGTCAGCTTACTGTTTGATAGGTCCACTGGTCTGTTGGCTGTCCATCTTAATGTTTCCATCATTCTGCTGGTGTCAGCTTACTGTTTGATAGGTCCACTGGCCTGTTGGCTGTCCATCTTAATGTTTCCATCATTCTGGTGGTGTCAGCTTACTGTTTGATAGGTCCACTGGCCTGTTGGCTGTCCATCTTAATGTTTCCATCATTCTGGTGGTGTCAGCTTACTGTTTGATAGGTCCACTGGCCTGTTGGCTGTCCATTTTAATGTTTCCATCATTCTGCTGGTGTCAGCTTACTGTTTGATAGGTCCACTGGCCTGTTGGCTGTCCATCTTAATGTTTCCATCATTCTGCTGGTGTCAGCTTACTGTTTGATAGGTCCACTGGCCTGTTGGCTGTCCATCTTAATGTTTCCATCATTCTGCTGGTGTCAGCTTACTGTTTGATAGGTCCACTGGCCTGT
>JAPXFY010002391.1:15000-27640 GCA_030674185.1 Monoplex corrugatus
ACTTTTAAGGTGACTTTCTTCAGGTCTGATTTTATACCAACTTTTAAGGTGACTTTCTTTGATTTTATACCAACTTTTAAGGTGACTTTCTTCAGGTCTGATTTTATACCAACTTTTAAGGTGACTTTCTTCAGGTCTGATTTTATACCAACTTTTAAGGTGACTTTCTTTGATTTTATACCAACTTTTAAGGTGACTTTCTTCAGGTCTGATTTTATACCAACTTTTAAGGTGACTTTCTTCAGGTGTGATTTTATACCAACTTTTAAGGTGACTTTCTTCAGGTGTGATTTTATACCAACTTTTAAGGTGACTTTCTTCAGGTGTGATTTTATACCAACTTTTAAGGTGACTTTCTTCAGGTCTGATTTTATACCAACTTTTAAGGTGACTTTCTTTGATTTTATACCAACTTTTAAGGTGACTTTCTTCAGGTCTGATTTTATACCAACTTTTAAGGTGACTTTCTTCAGGTCTGATTTTATACCAACTTTTAAGGTGACTTTCTTTGATTTTATACCAACTTTTAAGGTGACTTTCTTCAGGTCTGATTTTATACCAACTTTTAAGGTGACTTTCTTCAGGTGTGATTTTATACCAACTTTTAAGGTGACTTTCTTCAGGTGTGATTTTATACCAACTTTTAAGGTGACTTTCTTCAGGTGTGATTTTATACCAACTTTTAAGGTGACTTTCTTCAGGTGTGATTTTATACCAACTTTTAAGGTGACTTTCTTCAGGTCTGATTTTATACCAACTTTTAAGGTGACTTTCTTCAGGTCTGATTTTATACCAAATTTTAAGGTCGCTTTCTTCAGGTGTGATTTTATACCAACTTTTAAGGTCACTTTCTTCCGGTCTGATTTTATACCAACTTTTAAGGTCACTTTCTTCAGATTTGATTTTATACCAACTTTTAAGGTCACTTTCTTCAGGTGTGATTTTATACCAACTTTTAAGGTCACTTTCTTCAGGTCTGATTTTATACCAGCTTTTAAGGTCACTTTCTTCAGGTCTGATTTTATACCAACTTTTAAGGTCACTTTCTTCAGGTCTGATTTTATACCAGCTTTTAAGGTCACTTTCTTCAGGTCTGATTTTATACCAACTTTTAAGGTCACTTTCTTCAGGTCTGATTTTATACCAATTTCTCTTTTTTCTTCCATTCATTTGTAGTCTGTCTGCTTTCATCCAGGCAGCTAGTTGTGTTTTCACTGGTGTTTTTGTCTAGCTGTGCTGGAGATGTCTTTTGGAAAAGCAGAACAGTACAGTTGTGAATCATCAGCAATGTCTTTTGGAAAAACAGAACTGTACAGTTGTGAATCATCAGCAATGTCTTTTGGAAAAGCGGAGCAGTACAGTTGTGAATCATCAGCAATGTCTTTTGGAAAAGCGGAGCAGTACAGTTGTGAATCATCAGCAATGTCTTTTGGAAAAGCGGAGCAGTACAGTTGTGAATCATCAGCAATGTCTTTTGGAAAAGCAGAACAGTACAGTTGTGAATCATCAGCAATGTCTTTTGGAAAAACAGAACAGTACAGTTGTGAATCATCAGCAAGTCTTTTGGAAAAACAGAACAGTACAGTTGTGAATCATCAGCAATGTCTTTTGGAAAAGCAGAACAGTACAGTTGTGAATCATCAGCAATGTCTTTTGGAAAAGCAGAACAGTACACTTGTGAATCATCAGCAATGTCTTTTGGAAAAACAGAACAGTACAGTTGTGAATCATCAGCAATGTCTTTTGGAAAAGCAGAACAGTACAGTTGTGAATCATCAGCAATGTCTTTTGGAAAAGCAGAACAGTACAGTTGTGAATCATCAGCAATGTCTTTTGGAAAAGCAGAACAGTACAGTTGTGAATCATCAGCAATGTCTTTTGGAAAAGCAGAACAGTACAGTTGTGAATCATCAGCAATGTCTTTTGGAAAAGCAGAACAGTACAGTTGTGAATCATCAGCAATGTCTTTTGGAAAAGCAGAACAGTACAATTGTGAATCATCAGCAATGTCTTTTGGAAAAACAGAACGGTACAGTTGTGAATCATCAGCAATGTCTTTTGGAAAAGCAGAACAGTACAGTTGTGAATCATCAGCAATGTCTTTTGGAAAAGCAGAGCAGTACAGTTGTGAATCATCAGCAATGTCTTTTGGAAAAGCAGAACAGTACAGTTGTGAATCATCAGCAATGTCTTTTGGAAAAGCAGAACAGTACAGTTGTGAATCATCAGCAATGTCTTTTGGAAAAGCGGAGCAGTACAGTTGTGAATCATCAGCAATGTCTTTTGGAAAAGCGGAGCAGTACAGTTGTGAATCATCAGCAATGTCTTTTGGAAAAGCGGAGCAGTACAGTTGTGAATCATCAGCAAAGAAATGATAAGAGTGCTCCTGACTGTTAGTTGACAATGCTAAGTGGTTGTAAATACATAGTGAAGAGAACAGGGCCCAGAACAGAACCCTGTGGGACACCAAACTTGAGCAGGGATGGAGCAGACCTGAGCTGTTTGGTGACAATCAATATACTGAGTTCAGAAAGAAACAGACATGGGTTACACACAACAGGCTGGGTAACTCTCAGCGGATCCACTAATTTCAGCGGATGAACTCCTAGTTTCAGAGGGAAATTTTTTTTTTTTTCAGAGGAAATATTACTGAATTATTGTATTTGCCTTCAGGAAATGCATCCATAATGCCTCAAAATTACAGAAATTCTTCAGCTTCTGGGGGGTGAAGTCCCCCAGACCCCCCAGCAGAGACGTTGCCCCTGGACCCCGGCCAATTTTCAGAGGAAACTATCTTCTTCTCTTACCCAGCCTGACACAAGCTGACAATGATATTTTGGTTGTAACTTGTTCTGTGGGCTTTTCTTTAGCTCTGCAATAAGTTTCACTGTAACATTCATTCTAAGAAAAGTTGTAAAACTGAATATACATTGTGGTAACCCCCCAGCAATACTTTATTGAACATTTCTTCATCTTTATTATTCTTTTATTTAAAGTTTCAGGGTTTTTTTTTCAGATGTGAGCGTGCACATTATTTTGCTGTCACTGTGCAGGCAGTATGTTGCTGCGCAGTCTGCATGCTTCATCTTTGGTGGGCATGTACGCTGGGTGTTTTCATGTTTCTATAGGCCACCGGCTTGATACTGTCATGACTTACAGGGTCTTTAACATGCATATTCCATGTCCTGGTCTCTCTCTCTCTCTCTCTCTGTGTGTGTGTGTGTGTGTGTGAGCGCGTGCGCATGCACAGGAAGGGGGATTTTAGGCACTGGCAGAGGGGCCTAAAATGTTGACCTGGGAGATAGGAAAAAATCTCCACCCTTTACCCACCAGACGGGAGGTACCCAGGCAGGATCGAACCCCACACCTCCTGATTAGAAGTCTTGACATTTTGTCCACCCAACTGTCGCTCCCATTTTATGGTTTTCTTCTTCTGTAACTCCATGAAGAGTCACTGGGACGTGGTACTAAAGAATTGTTGACCAGATTTCTCCAGCTCTGTTGTTTGTGCGCCAAAGTTTGGGTCTCCTAGATATTTTCTCTGCCCATTCTGCATTGTTTTGTCTTCCCCTCCTTAACCCTCCCATAGCAATTCCTTAGGGACTGGATCAGCAGATCCAGGGCATTGAATCTTATTACATGGCCATACCAACACAGTTTAGCCTTCCTAACTGAAGTCAGCAAATCTTCATTTTGTATTGCTCAGAGTACTGCTGGACCATTTATGGTTTACTGTTAGATATCTGACACAACCCTTTAACTCCTTCACCCAGTCCACCAGCTTCCTACAAGAAACTGGTGGATAGGGTGAGGGAGTGAAAGGATTGTTTTTGCTTTAATAATAATAATAATTACAATATTTATATAGCGCAAAATCTCGATAAAAATCAAATCTAAGCGCTGAACATACACTTACGCACGCGCGCACACACACGCACACACACACTTATACATGGCTATAAATGGGGAAAAAGAATAAAAGCAATGGAAAATTATAGAGAGCATATTATATACAAATATATATTACAATGTGATTCCCCTCCGAGTGGAGACAGGCTACAGAGGGGGGATGAGTGAGGTCAGGATTTTATGCAGAGGAGAAAAGGTGAGTTTTGAGAGCGGACTTGAAGGAGACAAAAGTAGGTTGCTGACGGACAGAGAGAGGAAGTTTGTTCCAGGAAAGTGGACCAGAAACAGAGAAGGCTCGTGGACCATAGGTATTGAGCTTGGTGCGTGGAAAGCGAAAAGTCAGAGGATCGGAGGCAGAGCGGAGGGTACGTGAGGGAACATAGATCTCAAGTAGGCTTGACAGGTAATCGGGGGCTGCGTTATTGAGGCTTTTGTAGCACATGGTGTCTAGTTTGTACTGTATGCGCTTTGATACAGGGAGCCAGTGAAGTTGTGCCAGGAGAGGAGATAATCCTGTTTTTCTCGGCAGCTCTGTCAGATTATCTTCTGATGGGCCTGCCAATTGCCATCCTTGCCAGTCTCCGATTTCTTTTACACAGCTTAAAAGTGGTGAAAATGATAAAAGTAATAGTGATAATAACAGCAACAGGACAGACCACCTGTAGCAGTGCAGTTAAGTCCACATCATGGACGTCTTCTGCTCGGGAACTGACGGGAGTGACCGCCCACTTTGACTCACCATCAAAACTACTCTGACCTCTATGCTGAGGATCCTGCTGGTTGTGTGTTGCTGAATCGTCCTGTGCGTGCGTTGCTGGGTCGTCCAGTGCGTGCGTTGCTGGGTCGTCCAGTGCGTGCGTTGCTGGGTCGTCCAGTGCGTGCGTTGCTGGGTCGTCCAGTGCGTGCGTTGCTGGGTCGTCCAGTGCGTGTGTTGCCGGGTCGTCCTGTAAATGTGTTGCTGGGTCGTCCTGTTCGTGTGTTGCTGGGTTGACCTGGTTGTGTGTTACCAGGTCGTTTTGGTCGTGTGTTGCTGGGTGGAATTGAGGCCGGGTGAGTGGCGCTGAATCGTGGCGAGGCTCCGCATAGTTGGCTAGTCGTGAGTCTTGCTGAGGGCGGTGGCCCCTGTTGATGGTGGTGTTTGTGAAGGTGGAGCATGTGACGCCGGTGGTAGTAACGGTGCCGGTGGTGGTAACGGTGACGTTGGTGGTGGTGACGATGGTGATGGTAAATGGCAAAACCGTGCTTCCGTTCCTGTTGTCGTTGCTGAATGTCTGATGGTGATGACAGACGTACGGCTTTACCATCATGTCTAAAATGAGGATAGGGTGACAGAGTCAAAGGGTTAATCATCTGGTTGGCGAATATTGGAGGGAAGGAGGGAAAGAGAATCCTGACCCAGGTGCACTTTACATGCTGATAAAAGATGGAACTTGCCTATTCATTAGACTAACGTGGTTTGAACGTGGCCTTAGGTATGGTGATTATAGCAAATGTTTACATGATTCAGCGTGCTATGACATCAATCATTTTATTTATGTGTAACGATAGTGTGTGTGTGTGTGTGTTGAATACTCTTTTTGTGTGTGTGTGTGTGTGTGTGTGTGTGTGTGTGTGTGTGTGTGTGTGTGTGTGTGTGTGTGTGTGTGTGTGTGTGTGTGAGAGAGAGAGAGAGAGAGAGAGAGAGAGAGAGAGAGAGAGAGAGAGAGAGAGAGAGAGAGCGTGTGTAGTGTTCAGAAAAAATATGCTTTTCTTCTTTAAAGTGTTAGTGGTTTATTGAAAAGAGAGAAACCTGAAACTTGGTTCACATCTTCACATTTAAAGAGACAGTCACAGGACAGATTTTATTGTTTAAAAATGTTCGCTTTACGCCAGAGTTGCAGCTCCATAATAATCAGTAATCCTTTTCTGAAAATGTCAACTTGATATTTCTGTCGAAAAGGATTGTTGGTATGGCTTGACCACATGTGTCTCTCAACCTCCACCCTCTTTCCATCACTTAGTCTGGCGGTTGGAATGTGATTATGAGGGATTCATTACACTGGACAGTTCCATATGGGCTTTACTCAACAATGACTGATAAGACTTCCCAGGTTTTGGGTTTTTTTTTTTTTTTTTTTTTTTCCCGATTTTGTTGTTGTTCAAGTTTAGTCAAGAATTTATACAATACAAGTCTAAACTGCATTTTTGTAGAACATATACGTAAATAAGAATTATACATGCAGTCCAGATATATAGAAGGTGTTTATGTTCATTTGTGATCAAAACACACACAACTACACACATGCCGCGGTGCATGCACACACACACACACACACACACACACACACCACACACACACACACACACACACACACACACACACACACACACACACACACACACACACACACACACACACACACACACACACACACACACACACACACACACACACCCCACACACACACACACATACACACACACCACACACACACACACACACACACACACACCACACACACACACACACACATCACACACACACACACACACACACACGCACACACACACACACACACACACACACACAGACACACACACACACACACACGCACACACACACACACACGCACACACACACACACACACACACACACACACACACACACACACACACACACACAAAGATATACAACCATATGTACACACTCTCTCAAGCTGACATTTGACTATTTTGATAAAGACACGAACAATAAAGTAAAGCAAAAAGGCATGAGTGTATCAACCCTGTCTTAAGAAAAGAACCACACACACTCCTCAGAGAAAATAATAATAATAAAAAAGAACAGCAACCACAACAACAAATAATACCTTTGTTTGCGGTGTTGTCATATTTGTATAACGTCTTAATCATTATAACTGTAATACTGCAGTATATCAAGTCATAGTCTGCAGAATCTGGCTGTGCGTAATAGATGAAAAATATTAGTCATCATTAAAAGTAATAATTGGGCAGTAGTACGTCTCCCAGTTCTTTTTCTAAATGATGAGAGAAGTTGGTGAGAAAAGTATGAAAATTTAAGAAACACAGGAGATTTAGAAAAGTGGAAACAAATAGTGAAATACATGTATTTATATATACAGATATCTTGGAACCGATGTCATCCAGAAAGAATTTGGATTTGTGTCTTAGTTTGACTGAAAATGTTTGGCATGGCACAAATGTGCAGAACAGTTGTATATGATTCAAAACAGTCATCCTTTTAGGGGATTGCATAATGGACAGTAACTTGAGTAAGTAGGTAGGTAAGAGAGTGAAGCTGATAAATTATACTTTGTGATAGTTTAAGTTTTGCACCAAGTGCATGTTTACTTGGTTAATCTTTCGGCTCCTGTACTACTCTGTCCATCAGCATCCTGCATCGTCAGCCATGCTAACAAAGCAAAAGCTTAACCCTTTGATTCCCTCACCCTATACACCAGCATCCTGAAGCTGGTGGATATGGTGCACGGTTGTAGGGTTAAGACAGATCTGAACTTGGAAATGCTTATGCACATAGGTTGGCAGTTTAGAACACACACACACACACACACACACACACACACACACACACACACACACACACACACAGACACACACACACAGACACACACACAGACACAGACACACACACACACACGTCTAATATCACTTATAGTGAAAAGACGTTAAAGAACGAACGAACACACACACACACATACACACACAACACACACACGTCTAATATCACTTATAGTGAAAAGACGTTAAATGAACGAGCGCGCACACACACACACACACACACACACACACACACACACACACACACACACACACACACACACATAGTTCTTGACTGGTTATGCAAGGTCATACCCATCTTCCCCAGCCTGTAGGCTTGACATGTGCATGCTCGTGAATATCCATACATACGCGCATGGACACAGACATCCAGGAATGCAGAGTTGCACACACTCCATCATGACCCAAACACTGCTAATCTGTGTAGGTGGCCACTGCTTTGCTGTTTTTCTTAACTTGTCTTTCATCGTGATTGGTTTTCTTTGCCATTGATAGCTTCAGATAAATCAGTATTTGGGTTTTCAAAAAGACGACTCCTCTTTCGTTTGTTCTTTCATTTAATGTCTGGTCACTGTAAGCGCGATATCAGATCAACTGAAAGAGAGAGAGAGAGAGAGAGAGAGAGAGAGAGAGAGAATGTGTGTGTGTGTGTGTGTGTGTGTGTGCGTGTGTGTGTGTGTGTGTGTGTGGTGTGTGTGTGCGCTCGCGCTTGCATAAGTGTGTATGTGTATGTTTGTGTGTCAGTGTTTGTGTCAGTGTGTTTGTGTAAGTGTGTTTAATTCAAAGGGGGGGGGGGTGACTAAGCAATCTGTATTATGTGAATTTGTATTTGTTGGGTAAGACCGACACAGAGAGAGTGGTGTTTATTACTTTGCTAAAAGTGTTTCTAACATTTTAGTGTACAAGAGAGAAGAGTGGCAGAATGGTTCAGAAGTTCACCTGCCAAAAACTAAACTGAAGGTCCCAGGGTTCGCTCCCTGTAGAGGCCTCCACTTTTTTCTTCAGTTGGACTGAAAAATCGAACTGAACGTCTAGTCCTTTGGAAGGGGACGAAAAATAATAATAATAATAATAATAATAATTACAATATTTATATAGCGCAAAATCTTGATTAAAATCAAATCTAAGCGCTGAAACAGACACGCGCGCACGCGTGCTCACGCACGCACGCACGCACACACACACACACACACACACACACACACACACACACACACACACACGCATGGCTATAAATGGGGAGAAAGAATAAAAGCAATGGAAAATTATAGAGAGCATATTATATACAATTATATATTACAATGTGATTCCCCTCCAAAATGAAATGGACCTGTGTGCCTTCTGGTTGTGCATGCTTAAGATCCCGCAGCAGTTGAAAATCGTGAAGAGCAGGGCATTGCTTTGGTATAAAACATTGGAGAGATAAGTTGATTTCTCAGGCTAACCCCTTGAAGACCAATTAGCCTTCTTGCCTTACTGAACTCGTGGTAAAAAAATAATTTGAATGTGATGAATTTGAAGGGAGGGAGAGGGGATGGGCATTGCCCTCATACCGTTGGCCCCGGGAAAAGTTGAGGTCTATACCACCTCATTCCCCTACGACCCCAGGGTATTGGAACTATCTAGGTAGGACCTCAGGACCAGGCCAACTTTTGGGTTTATGTGCAGGCTTAAGATTTGTGTGGTGATTATTCTGGATCTTCTCCATCACGTGGCACCTGTGACGATAATGCATAGAATTTATTCCGAGTGTGGAGACGTCATCTTGAAAAATTGAAACTGAAACTGAAACTAGAATACATGGAAACTATTTTCATCATAGCCATAGGGGTTGACATGTGTTTGCTTTACATGTGTGTCTGCCTTTGTCAAGTTTGTTTGTCTCTCGTGTGTGTGTTAAGTGGTTATGGCCCCTGTGATATGTGATATGAGACAGTGTACAAGTACTCTCTATGCGCTTTGTTTTTATTTGTATAGTTTTCTCTGGTTCCTTGTCTTCCATGTCAACAAGTGTGTGTGTAACGGTGTAGTTGCCTGCCATCGCCTTGTTTGTGTGTTAGTGGTGTGTTAAGTACTGTACTAATGCAGAGCTGTGTATACATGGGCAGTAACTTCAGTAAGGTTTCCAGAGTTGTCTTCATGTACCAGATTGTCTGTTTTTGGCTTGGTCAGGACATGGACCGTCTGTATGCAGTCACTATCACGTAGTTATAAATGCATAAGTAGTATTATAAATCATTTTTGTTTTATTTTATTTTATTTATTTATTTATATTTTGAGAATCATCACACTTCGGGAGATTATCTTTGTTCTTGTTATTTTTTTTCCTTTTATTTTCCCCCCCATGTTCTACACCACCTTAACCCTTTGATTCCCTCATCCTATCCACCAGAATTCTGCACTGTCAGCCGTGACAGCAAAGCAAAAACTTAACCCTTTCACTCCCTCACCCTATCCACCAGCTTCCTGCAGGAAGCTGGTGGATAGGGTGAGGGAGTGAAAGGGTTAAGTTTTTGCAGCTGGCAGATAGGGTGCGGGAGGGAAAGGGTTAATGGTCACAGGCGCTGGCACAGTTTCATTATGCAATGATTCTGAGGAGGAGGATGATAATCATGATGCTGTAGTGTTCCACCTACGACTGAGACTGCATGACAGGGACGTACTCTGCTTACTATCATAATATATCCTGATGTTAACCAGGCCAGAGAGATACAGACACCTGTGGTATTGGAAAGATCTGAGCAACACTGTCAGCGACACAACCATGAAGTGGATGAGACTGGACTGTGATCTTATTCTTCCCAACCAGCCTATAGCACGCTCAGCTCTGGGTAGGAGTCTAAAAAAAATCCTACATTGACTTTTGAAGGGATTGATGGGGATTTGAACCCACAACCTTCCAGTCAGTTGTCCACACTACACCATAGCGACTGGTTTAATCAGACTTTTTAATAGAGCACAGAGATCTCAAGCTGTTTGGTGAGCTGACCACTCTCCACTGTTGAAGTACCGTATGCATCTTTGGTGGGCAGGCTTACAAGTTACATATTTTGCATTTCCATAAGCCAGCCACTGACATGACTTACAGGATCTTTGATGTGTGTATTTGATGTTCTGCATGAATATACACATGAAGAGGGTTTTTGTATTGGAAGGTCTGCTCATATGTTGACCTTGGAGATGAATTCATCTTTTAGCCACCAGGTGGAGGTGTCTATGGGGAGAGAGACACAGGACCTTCTGATTGCAAGTCCCACACTTACCTTCTTGATGACTGTGTCCCTGTTTGAGTTGCAATGGCATCTATTTATATGGACAACCCTCTTTATACGGACATGGCTAACATTAGATCATCAGAAATGAAGTGATGTTTTTCATTTTCTGAATAAAAGTCGCACAACATTTATTGTCTGTAGGACCTCATAGTAATACAAAATGAGAAAGGTACGTCACATCACAATGGGGATATGTCTTCACATTCCATCAAAATCAAATATGGATGGTGGTGGTGATGGTATTATCTAATAGTAATTTCATTCTTAAATTGAAATGTCAGTTATGCTTTGGTATCGTTGTCTTTAATTTATTCTCATGTTTGTGTGTCAGCATAAAAAAGAATTTGACAGGAAAACATTTCTTTTTGCAGATACCTGCGTACTGGTCACACGCTCTGGACGTATCCACGTATCACTGACCACCAGTTTGCTGTGGCCTGCAGGCGTTGTGACCTTATAGTTAACCCCGGCCAACACCATCACAGGCTCTGATGCTTCACCACACTCTGAACATCAACAGCAACCAGGGCATCAAGACTGGAGACCAGGTCCACTGGTTGGGCAGTTATACAGGTGGCCGTTTATGGGTAATAACCACCTCCACCTTTCTTTGTCTGTCTGCTTGTTGTAATGATTTTCATTCGCCACTTTGAGGATGAAATAGGTTTCTTCCTAGCGCATCCTGGAAACCAATAGTTTCTCCTTCAGGCTGAGGGTGTCTACCAGATCTCTTCCCTTGGTGGGAACATGTGTTCTGCTGTCTGGTCAGCTTCTCCACAGCGACACCAAGGGGATGGTACAAGTTGGAAGTGCTTGTTCATGCGGTGGTTCACTTTGTTGTGCCCAGTCCGCAGGCAGAGGATAATGACTTGGTCTTGCCAGGACAGCTGGTGGTAACTGTCATATAGCTGGGATGTTGTGAACACACCTGATGATGGTTTTCATCTCTGTGGGGCTGATGTTGTCTTTCTGTTCATGTTCTACTCCCAGCTTGGCCATTTTGTCCGTGTCTCCTGGGATGGCACAGTGTGAGGGGATCCAGTGCAGGCATCTGATGTTTTGCGCTGGTTGGTTCCAGGACTAACATAGCACACAACTGTAACTAGTGTAAGGAAGGAGACTGATTGTCAGGGTCTGTGGTATTGTGACTGTCAGAGTCTGTGGCATTGTGACTGTTGTTTGCTGCTTGAACCATGGCACAGCTTAAGCCCTGTGCACACCGGTTGGTGTTGCTTTCAGCCTAACAGTGTTCATTTGGTGTCAACGTCTGTGGCAGACCCATCTGTACAAGCCTGTATCCACGATTCCTGGGGATACCTTTCCTCAAGTGTGGTGATCATGGGAGCCGTCTTTATCATGTTGCTGTGCTCGTCTTTTATGGGGAGATGAGGAACTGAGGTACAGATGGTGAAGGACCACTGTAGGCTTGCAGGGTCTCTAGTTTGTGAGATTTGTCTGCAGCACTTTATCTGTCATGAGGTCAGTCTTTTCGTACCAAGTTCCTTTGTTCTGTTGTACGGCAGGTGATGATGTAAGGCTGTGGCTTTTAGTGTGTTGAATCAAGGCTGTGTGTTTCAATCTGTTTATCGTAGAAGGTATAAAAGTAGGCTGATCTTTGGCAGATAATGGATGTTTCTTGTGTCCATAATGTGCATGTCTTTTTAATGTTTTGCTTGCTTTTGTAATATGTGTGTGGAATAGCAAGATCTGTCTGATATGAGACAGATCCACCGGGACATACTAAAGTTTCAGTTGGTGATGTTGATGCCACAGCTGATGAGGTTGGCCTTCAGAGTGTCCTTGTATCACTGTAGTGGTCTTCCCTGGTCGTGGTGCTGAGGTGTTGCTTCACATCTCTGCCTTTAGAAGGTTGACC
>JAPXFY010002392.1:0-12500 GCA_030674185.1 Monoplex corrugatus
GTGTGTGTTAGTGTGTGTGCTTGTGTACGTGTGAGTGTGTGTGTGTGTGTGTGTGTGTTTATGTGTGTGTGTGTGTTTATGTGTGTGTGTGTGTGTGTGTGTGTGTGTGGGTGTGTGTGTGCGTGTGTGTGTGTGTGTGTGTGTGTTAGTGTGTGTATGTTAGTGTGTGTGTTTGTGTACGTGTGAGTGTGTGTGTGTGTGTGTGTGTGTGTGTGTGTGTGTGTGTGTGTGTGTGTGTGTCTTTCGTTCTTTCTACAGCCAACTCGGAAGACAGGGCAATGCTTCTTCGTCTTTACTCATCCCTGTCTGATTCTCAACTGACTACAGTATATATACATTTCACAGTGAACAGCAATCAGTTATCATTTAAACGAATATCATGCCGTGCTGCTATCCGCACGCTGTTTACTGTCAACACACGTCACATCTCCCTTTCTTTAAGGAAACAAAATCAATTAATAATTTTTCCTGTCTTTCAGTCCATACGAAATAAATGTGTTTCCTACCTTTATCACAACATTAACTTAACAAACACTCATTCTCACGCACAGGGCCCAATCATTCATTCACCTCATTTTATCTCGGATCATTATACTATCCATCATCATCATGATGTCCATATTTCGCAATGCTTTCAGTTTATCTGATTGTGGTAGAGTCTTCAGTTTCATTCATATTTCAGGAAATCTGGCCTTTTGCTTTGTCTTCCAGATCTTGTTCTGTAAGGAGAACTAACTGGTTCGGGTTGTCCTGTCCTTGTTTGTTTGATAACTTCATCTGGCTCCTTGATGCTGGTTGTCTCAGACATTTTGATGACTGGTGACTGATCAGATGAGTTCTCACGGACAGACGATGCTGGCGTCCTGACATCTGTTCCAGTTCCAGTTTTCTTGTTATCTTCCAGCATCTGTTTTGATGGAATGACGATTTGCTGTTGCTTGCCTGATGTGTCGCTTTCCTGATGTCTTCCAGAAATCATCCTTCTCTGGACCAGTCGTTGAGGGTTGATTGTCTGCTGAAGCTCCGTTTCTGTTGTGTCTCGTAGCTGACGACGATTCCTTCTGTACTGACGTCCGTCCTCTGTGCGAATGTTGTATGACCGGATGTTCACCTGTTGGTCTACTGTGGCGCTGATCCACTTTTTTGATCCTGGAGGTTGGAATTTCACAATCTGTCCCGGACTCAGTTCAGTCAGCTCTACTGCGCTTCTGTTGTAGTAGTGTGCTTGCTACAGTTTCCTTTTCTCAAGTTCTTTCTTGATTGGTACAACTGTAGGTTGGAGTAATGTCTTTGACGTCGGCACTTGTGTTCGTGTTCTTCTGCCGAACAGTCTCTGAGCAGGCGAACTGTTTACAGTCTCTGTCGGGATGTTTCTCAGCTCAAGTAAAGCGAGGAAGGGATCTTGATTGTTGTGTTCTGCTTTCTTCATGCACGTCTTTGCAGCCTTCACCGCGCTCTCTGCTTTTCCATTGGACTGAGGATAGTGTGGTGAGCTTGTTTCGACCAAACTGCTTATCCACTCCGTTGGCGTGTCCACTTTAGTGACCACGTCCAGTTTTTTCAACTTCTTCAGCTCGTCCTTCACTTTCTCTTGCACTGCTATCGGCCACTTTCTGCAAGGCATCTTCACTGGAGTAATACTGGGGTCTGTTTCTAGGTGTAATTTCCCTTCTAGTTTTCCTTCTCCTTCAAAGACATCGTTGTACTTTGTGAGCATATCTTTTGCATTTTCCCCCTCTTTCTGATTCGCCGCTATCGTTGCAATGTTCTCTTCATTGATCGTCAACAATTGCATGTGCTGTACAGCTTTCAGTCCCAGTACTGGCTTACAGTCCGTTTTGGTGATCGAGAAGTTGACTTTGTATTTCCTTCTGTTCTTGGGGTTTTTCACTCGCAGCACTATCTCCCCCACAGGCTTCATTTCTGTTCCGTTGAACATCACCAGCTTCTTCTTCGTCTCTTGCAGGTCAGACTTTCTTTCATCTCCTGTGACTTCTCTGTACAGGCTCTCAGACATCACGTTTGTTGTTGCACCTGTGTCAAGAAGAAATGTTACCGGCATCTCATTTATCAGCATTTTTGCTCGTATGTTTCTCTCCTTTTTTCTGGTTTTGTCTTCGATCCCGAGGATTTCATTATCGCTTTCAGTGTCAGTCTCTTCTTCTTCGAAGTGCTGAACTCTTGTTTTCTTTTGATTTTTCTTGGGTGTTCTGCAGCATGAAGCAAAGTGATTATTTCCTCCACAAGCTTTGCATTTTCTTCCAAATGCTGGACATTTCTCTTTTGCTCTTGGGTGCTTTCCACCACAATATCCGCATTTCTCTCTGTACTCTGGTTTGCTTCCTTTGCTATACTGCTTTGCTGTTTTCTTTTCTTTGAAAATAGATTCTCCTGCTGCTTGATGTCTGCAGTTGAATCTGAATGCTTCGTAAGTTTCATTGGTTGAACCCACACAGTATTCTTCGAATTTCTGGAGAACAGTGTCAATGTCATTTCTTTCAGCTTCATTAGCAAATGCCAATCCTTCATAGATGTCCATAGCATCCAGCCCGATGCAAGAAAGAAAAACTGCTGTTCTGTATGTTGAGTCTTCTTCTGTCTGTGTTGTCACAATTTCATAGCTGTCCCAAAGCCTCTTGAATTTCCTCCAGCTGCTCTGCAGGTTTCCTCCATTCATATCAAGTTTTGGAGGCAAGGGAATCTTGGCATGTCGTCGACTGGCTTTTCTCTCTTCTTGTTCATCTTCCATGGTTGAACTTTAGTCTTCAATATTCTGGATTTTTGTTGGAGTTCGTAATCACGATTCTGACACCATCTTTCGTTCTTTCTACAGCCAACTCGGAAGACAGGGAACTGCTTCTTCGTCTTTACTCGTCCCTGTCTGATTCTCAACTGACTACAGTATATATACATTTCACAGTGAACAGCAATCAGTTATCATTTAAACGAATATCATGCCGTGCTGTTATCCGCACGCTGTTTACTGTCAACACACGTCACAGTGTGTGTGTGTGTGTGTGTTTGTACGTGCGAGTGTGTGTATGTGTGTGTCCGTTTATATGTGTGTGTGTGTGCCTGTGTGTGTGTACGTGTGTGTTTGTACTTACTCTGTGTCTGTGTGTGTATGTGTGTGTTTGAGTGTGTGTGTATGCTTATAAGTGTGTGTGTGCTTATGTGTGTTTATGTGCTTATGTGTGTGAGCGTGAGTGTGTGTTTGCGCGCGCGTGCATGTGCATGTGTTTCTGTTTGTGTATGTGCATGTTTGTATGTGCATGCGTATTTTGTCAGTGACTGTGTGTGTGTTTGTGCGTGGTTGAGCGTTTGTTTTCATTTTGCATGTGTGTTGGTGGGTTGTGTTTTTTGTGTATTTGTGAGTGTGTGTGTGTGTGTGTGTGTGTGTGTGTGTGTGTGTGTGTGTGTGTGTGTGTGTGTTTTGTGTGTGTGTGTGTGTGTGTGTGTTGTGTGTTTGTGTTTGTGTTTGGTGTGGTGTGTGTGTGTGTGTGTGTGTGTGTGTGTGTGTGTGTGTGTGTGTTGTGTGTGTTTGTGTGTGCGTTGTGTGTGTGTGTGTGTGTGTGTGTGTGTTGTGTGTGTGTGTGTGTGTGTGGTGTGTGTGTGTGTGTGTGTGTGTGTGTGTGTGTGTGTGTGTGTGTGTGTGTGTGTGTGTGTGTGTGGTGTGTGTGTATGTGTGTGTGTGTGTGTGTAGTGTGTGTGTGTGTTGTGTGTGTGTAGTGTGTGTGTGTGTTGTGTGTGTGTGAGAATGTGTGTCGGTGCGTGTGGTTTGTGTGTGGTTGTGTGTAGCCCTGTTGTGTTGTTTTGTGTTTGTGTGGTTTGTGTGTGATGAGTCTGTTATTGATGTGTGGGGTGAGCGGTGAGTGAGTGAGTGATGTGTTGGTGGTGAGTGTGTGTGTGAGTGAGTGAGTATGCGTGTGTGACTCTAATCTGTTGTGCGTGAAGTGTGTGTGTATGGTGTGTGTAGTGTGTATGTGTGTGTGGGTGTTGTGTACTTTGTGTGCATAATATTTGCATGTGTGAACCCTGTGACGGCATGTGCGTATGTTGTGTACTTTCTATGTATAATGTTGTCTGTGTCTGAAGTGTACATATGATGAGTGCAAACATTATTGCATGTACATGATAACGCCTGAGTAAACATGGAAAAAGGTAAATCTAAAATGTAATGTGACATGTTGAAACGCCTGAGTAAAAATGAAAAGAGAAAAGACAAACAATATACATGATGACAACAATATAAAACGCCTGGAGTAAAAATGGAAAAGAGTAAAACAAACAATATACTATGATGATAATGAAAAAACGCCTGGAGTAAAAATGGAAAGAGAGTAAAACAAACAATATACATGATGACACAATACAAAAACGCCTGGAGTAAAAATGGAAAGAGAGTAAAACAAACAATATGCATGATGACGATAATAAAATAAACGCCTGGAGTAAAAATGGAAAGAGAGTAAAACAAACAATATACATGATAACAATATAAACGCCTGGAGTAAAAATGGAAAGAGTATAAAACAAACAATATGCATGATGACGATAATAAATAAGCCTGGAGTAAAAATGGAAAGAGAGTAAAACAAACAATATGCATGATACATGATAAACGCCTGGAGTAAAAATGGAAAGAGTGTAAAACAAACAATATGCATGATGACGATAATAAATGCCTGGAGTAAAAATGGAAAGAGAGTAAAAAAACAATATCATGATGACGATGATAAACGCCTGGAGTAAAAATGGAAAGAGTGTAAAACAAACAATATGCATGATGACAATAATAAAGCCTGGAGTAAAAATGGAAAGAGAGTAAAATAAACAATATACATGATGACAATGATAAACGCCTGGAGTAAAAATGGAAAGAGAGTAAAACAAACAATATGCATGATGACAAATAAAACGCCTGGAGTAAAAATGGAAAGAGAGTAAAATAAACAATATACATGATGACAATGATAAACGCCTGGAGTAAAAATGGAAAGAGAGTAAAACAAACAATATGCATGATGACAAAAAAAAACACCTGGAGTAAAAATGGAAAGAGAGTAAAACAAACAATATGCATGATGACAATGATAAACGACTACAGTAAAAATAGAAAGAGAGTAAAACAAACAATATGCATGATGACAATGATAAACGCCTGGAGTAAAAATGGAAAGAGAGTAAAACAAACAATATGCATGATGACAATGACAAACACCTGGAGTAAAAATGAAAGAGAGTAAAACAAACAGTATGCATGATAAACAATGATAAACGCCTGAGTAAAAATGGAAAGAGAGTAAAACAAACAATATGCATGATAACAATGAAAACGCCTGGAGAAATGGAAAGAGTAAAAAAACAATAATGATGACACAAAAGCTAGAGTAAAATGGAGAACAGAAACAACATATGCATGATAACAATGAAAAACGCCTGGAATAAAAATGGAAAGAGAGTAAAACAAACAATATGCATGATAACAATGAAAAACGCCTGGAGTAAAAATGGAAAGACAGTAAAACAAATAATATGCATGATAACAATGAAAAACGCCTGAGTAAAATGGAAAGAGTGTAAAACAACAAAATGCATGTAACATAAATGCTATGTACTATAACTAATTTCATTGACTTACAGACAACAGGACAAACAGACAACAATGTAACACAATATTCTGTATCCTAAACCTCCGTGTTTATTGCTGGAGAAAAGAGGAATGGAGTAAGTGGGAGACAGACGTGTGTGTATGTATGGTGTGTGTGTGTGTGTGTGTGTGTGTGTGTGTGTGTGTGTGTGTGTGTGTGTGTGTGTGTGTGTGCGCGCGTTCAAGTATTTGCTTGTGTGTGTGTGTGCGTGCGTGTGTGTGTGTGTGTGTGTGTGTGTGTGTGTTTGTGTGCGTGTGTGTGTGTGTGTGTGCGTTCAAGTATTTGCTTGTGTGTGTGTGTGTGCGTGCGTGTGTGTGTGTGTGTGTGTGTGTGTGTGTGTGTGTGTGTGTGTGTGTGTGTGTGTGTGTGTGCGTGTGTTGGTAGGGATTGAGATTAATATATCAATTAGCATATATAGAAACATATATCGAGTTTGTTGAAAGCACTTACACAAATGTACTTTCCATGTATTATAATTTATATATTTTTGTGTGTATCTGTATGAATATGTGTTTGTGTGTGAGTGTGTGATGTGTGTGTGTGTGTGTGTGTGTGTGTGTGTGTGTGTGTGTGTGTGTGTATGTGTGTGTGTGTGTGTGTGTGTGTGTGTGTGTGTGTGTGTGTGTGAGTATGTATATATTGTATATTGTGTGTGTGTGCGTTTATGTGCATGTATGCATGTATGTTATCGTGTGAGTACGTGCGCCCCAACACAAGTGTTTATATGTGCATTTTCATGTAGTCATATGTGTGTGTGTCTGTGACTGATAGCCCAAAGTGAGAATGACAAGAAAGTGACACAAGTGATATAAATGATAACACTATACAATCCCCCAAACCACCGCGTCTACTGCAGTTTCAATTTCAGTTTCTGAAGGTGCCCTCTCTACGTTCCGGATGAATTCCATATGCGCTAACGCCACAGGTGCCATGTGATGGAAAATATCTAGAATGATCGTGACACAAGCTTTAAGCCTGTATACATGTACACACTCATGAGCTGGCCAGGTCCTGATGTCGTCCTAACCTTTTTTTATTTTTTTTATCTTATACTAGATGTGGACGGGCATGTTCGGTGGATGAAGACAGACATGGTGGGAGATGTACGTGCAGCGACAAAGGACAGATTCATATGGAGGGCCATGATCGCCAACGCCATGCGGCAGGGCACATGATGATGACTTGTGTTGTATCAATTTATCACTGGAACAATCTTGAATCATCATCATCAGGTGCCCTGCCGCATGGCGTTGGCGATCATGGACTTCCATCTGTCTCTATCTCTCGTTGCCCCTAGCATCTCTCCCACACCCCTCGTCCCCAGCCACTCTGCAAGTCCGTCCAGCATTTTCTCCCTGGGTCTACCCGGTGCTCTCTTTCCCTCCAGCTTTCCCGTTGTGACCAGGTGCTCCAAATCCCCCTTCCTCATAAAATGGCCTATAAATGTTGCCTGTCTTTTCCTGATCTTCCTTATGAGTGATCTAGTTGTGTCTGCCTCCATCAAGACTGTCTCGTTTGTTTTCTTTGCTGTCTTGAATACATGTAAATAAAATGTGTATTGGCAACTCCGACAGTCATCTACTGAAAGAGACGAGAGTGAGGGAGCGTAAGATAGAAGTTTAAAGATTGTCTTTGGCGTCTTTGACCAACGGTCAAGCACTGGTCGGAAGGTGTGTGTGTGGGTGTGGGGATCCTGGCTTTTTCTGTGTGTTGAGTGAAGTGTGGTTAAGTGGATGGAGAACTCTACTCACCTGACAGGAACTGGTTTGTGGAAATCGATAGATGTATGACTGGTGTGAGTGTGATAGACGTATGACTGGTGTGAGTGTGATAGATGTATGACTGGTGTGAGTGTGATAGATGTATGACTGGTGTGAGTGTGATAGATGTATGACTGTGGTGTGAGTGTGATAGACGTATGACTGGTGTGAGTGTGATAGATGTATGACTGGTGTGAGTGTGATAGACGTATGACTGGTGTGAGTGTGATAGATGTATGACTGGTGTGAGTGTGATAGATGTATGACTGGTGTGAGTGTGATAGATGTATGACTGGTGTGAGTGTGATAGATGTATGACTGGTGTGAGTGTGATAGATGTATGACTGGTGTGAGTGTGATAGATGTATGACTGGTGTGAGTGTGATAGACGTATGACTGGTGTGAGTGTGATAGATGTATGACTGGTGTGAGTGTGATAGACGTATGACTGGTTGAGTGTGATAGATGTATGACTGGTGTGAGTGTGATAGAGTATGACTGGTGTGAGTGTGATAGATGTATGACTGGTGTGAGTGTGATAGATGTATGACTGGTGTGAGTGTGATAGAGTATGACTGGTGTGAGTGTGATAGATGTATGAATGGTTGAGTGTGATATATGTATGACTGGTGTGAGTGTGATAGATGTATGACTGGTGTGAGTGTGATAGATGTATGACTGGTGTGAGTGTGATAGACGTATGACTGGTGTGAGTGTGATAGACGTATGACTGGTGTGAGTGTGATAGACGTATGACTGGTGTGAGTGTGATAGATATGATGGTTATGGATCATGTGTGTGAGTGTGATAGATGTATGACTGGTGTGAGTGTGATAGACGTATGACTGGTGTGAGTGTGATAGATGTATGACTGGTGTGAGTGTGATAGATGTATGACTGGTGTGAGTGTGATAGATGTATGACTGGTGTGAGTGTGATAGACGTATGACTGGTGTGAGTGTGATAGATGTATGACTGGTGTGAGTGTGATAGATGTATGACTGGTGTGAGTGTGATAGATGTATGACTGGTGTGAGTGTGATAGATGTATGACTGGTGTGAGTGTGATAGACGTATGACTGGTGTGAGTGTGATAGACGTATGACTGGTGTGAGTGTGATAGATGTATGACTGGTGTGAGTGTGATAGACGTATGACTGGTGTGAGTGTGATAGATGTATGACTGGTGTGAGTGTGATAGACATATGACTGGTGTGAGTGTGATAGACATATGACTGGTGTGAGTGTGATAGACGTATGACTGGTTGAGTGTGATAGACGTATGACTGGTGTGAGTGTGATAGATGTATGACTGGTGTGAGTGTGATAGATGTATGACTGGTGTGAGTGTGATAGATGTATGACTGGTGTGAGTGTGATAGACGTATGACTGGTGTGAGTGTGATAGACGTATGACTGGTGTGAGTGTGATAGATGTATGACTGGTGTGAGTGTGATAGACGTATGACTGGTGTGAGTGTGATAGACGTATGACTGGTGTGAGTGTGATAGATGTATGACTAGTTGAGTGTGATAGATGTATGACTGGTGTGACGTGTGTGATAGATGCATGACTGGTTGAGTGTGATAGACGTATGACTGATTGAGTGTGATAGACGTATGACTGGTTGAGTGTGATAGACGTATGACTGGTGTGAGTGTGATAGACGTATGACTGGTTGAGTGTGATAGACGTATGACTGGTTGAGTGTGATAGACGTATGACTGGTGTGAGTGTGATAGACGTATGACTGGTTGAGTGTGATAGACGTATGACTGGTGTGAGTGTGATAGACGTATGACTGGTGTGAGTGTGATAGACGTATGACTGGTTGAGTGTGATAGACGTATGACTGGTTGAGTGTGATAGACGTATGACTGGTGTGAGTGTGATAGATGTATGACTGGTGTGAGTGTGATAGACGTATGACTGGTTGAGTGTGATAGACGTATGACTGGTGTGAGTGTGATAGACGTATGACTGGTGTGAGTGTGATAGACGTATGACTGGTTGAGTGTGATAGACGTATGACTGGTTGAGTGTGATAGATGTATGACTGGTTGAGTGTCTGACTCCTGAGACTCTAAATCACTGGCACTGCTGGTGAATGCTGAATTCATTAATGTCTGACTTTATGAAATTGTAGATATTTCTGTGTCTCTCTGTGTCTCTGTCTCTCTGTGTCTCTGTCTCTCTGTGGCTGTGTCTCTCTGTGGATGTGTCTCTCTGTGTCTGTGTCTCTCTGTGTCTGTGTCTCTCTGTGTCTCTCTGTCTCTGTGTCTGTGTATATCTGTGTCTCTGTCTCTCTGTGTCTGTATCTCTCTGTGTCTGTGTATCTCTGTGTCTCTGTCTCTGTGTCTCTGTCTCTCTGTGTCTGTGTCTCTCTGTGTCTGTGTCTCTCTGTGTCTGTGTCTCTGTCTCTCTGTGTCTCTGTCTCTCTGTGTCTCTGTCTCTGTGTGTCTGTATCTCTCTGTGTCTCTGTCTCTCTGTGTCTCTGTCTCTCTGTGTCTGTATCTCTGTCTCTCTGTGTCTGTATCTCTCTGTGTCTCTGTCTATCTGTGTCTCTGTGTCTCTGTCTCTCTGTGTCTCTCTGTGTCTCTGTCTCTAACTCTGTCAGTCTGTCAGTCTGTCTCTCTCTCTCCCCGTGTCTCTCTGTGTCTGTCTCTTTTTCCTTCTCTGTCGCTGTCTGTCTGTCTGTCTCTGTATCTCTCTCTCTCTCTCTCTCTCTCTCTCTCTCTCTCACTGTGTCTCTTCCTGTCTGTCTGCCTCTCTCATTCTGTCTCTGTCTCTCTCCTCTATAAATCTCACAGACAACAGGAACAAACTAAGCATCCCCTTCCACAGAACAGATCTCTTTAAATCAAGCCTCCTATATTCAGGAGCTAGCCTCTGGAACACACTACCAGAAGACATGAGGAAATGTCCCATGTTTTACAATATTTAGTTAAAGATATATAACAGAAGGAGCAGAACTCCAGCAGCATCAATCAGTTCAGGCCAATATCACTTCTGAACGTCGAGGGGAAAATCTTCTTCTCTGTTATGGCAGCAAGATTGACAAAATACCTGACTGAAAACAAGTATCTGGATATGTCAGTCCAAAAGGGAGGCATACCAGGAATGCCTGGATGCTTGGAACATGCCACGTTGATTTGGGATGCCATCCAAAAAGCAAGAACAGAGAAGAGAGACATTGACGTAGTTTGGCTTGATCTGGCGAATGCATATGGATCAGTTCCACACGATATGATCCAGCTGGCTCTTGAAATGTATCACATCCCAGAAAACATCCGAACAATGCTGAGGAAGTATTTCCAAGGGTTCTCAATGCGGTTCTCTACCAAAGAATACACCACGGACTGGATAGACCTAGAGGTGGGCATTGCAATGGGCTGTGCAATCTCTCCCATACTGTTCGTGTTGGCAATGGAAGTCATCTTGAAAGCTGCAATGAAGAGTTCAGGTCCAGTGAATCTGGGAGATGGATACCAGATGCCTCCTCTGAAAGCTTTCATGGATGACACAACAGTCTTGTCCACGGATGAGGAAGAGACACACCAAATCTTAAAGCAGCTGGATGAGCTGGTGGCCTCTTCAAGAATGAGGTTCAAACCTAAGAAATCCCGAAGTCTCTCACTGCGAAAAGGAAAAGTGGCAGATTCAGTCAAATTCATGGTAGCCAACCAAGCCATCCCCACTGTCACAGAAGAGCCAGTAAAAAGTCTCGGAAGATGGTATGATGACTCCCTGAAAGACACACAAAGGGGATGTGAAACCAAGCAAACAGCAGAAGAAGGCCTGAAGAAAATAGATAACTGCGGACTGCCAGGCAAATATAAAGTCTGGTGTCTACAGTTCATGCTGATACCAAAGCTGCTGTGGATACTGCTAATCTATGACATTTGCACCAGCACAGTCGAAGCAATGGAAGCCAAAATCAACAAATACACAAGAAAATGGCTCGGTGTCCCACCTGGTCTCACTGATGTTGCATTCTACTGTCGTCAAGCAATGCTGAAGCTACCTCTCAAATCCATAGTGGAGGAATACAAAGTTGGAAAAGCAAGACTGTTGAGCATGCTGGAGGAATCGGAAGACAATATCGTGAGATCAGTTCATCCAAAGCTGAGAACTGGCAGAAAGTGGAAAGTCCAAGAGGCTGTAAACAATGCCAAGAGAAACCTCAGCATCAAAGAAATAATTGGACACACGCAAACCAACAGACAGGGACTGGGAGCAACAAAAATGCAGTGGTGGTCCAAAGCCAAAGGGAAGGAAAAAAGAGACATGATCATACAGGAGTCGAAGGAAGAAGAAGATGTCAAAAGAGTGCAGAAGGCAGTCCAGCAAGGTCAACAGGGGCAATGGACAACATGGGACAGTGCACTCCAAAGAAGTCTCAGCTGGAACGATATGTGGCACATGGCTCCTCTAAGGATAAGCTTCCTCCTCAGATCTGTATATGACCTGCTCCCCTCGAATGCAAACTTAGTGAAATGGGGAAATCAGACGACCCAGCATGTCCGCTCTGTCAGAAGAAACAAACAGTGGAACATGTCCTAAGCTCTTGCAAAGTAGCGCTAGTCCAAGGAAGGTATACATGGAGGCACAACCAAGTTCTGAAAGTGATCACAGACGTGGTTAGCGAAAAAACCATGACCCCAAACGCACCAATTGCTATGACAACGTTCTACAAAGCAGGAGGGAAACAGGTCTGGCCCGAAAGTGCTATGACAACCAGCACATTGCCAAAGGGTCTTCTGGATGGAGCAGTCGACTGGGAGTGTACAGCAGACCTCCCAGAGTGGAGAAATTACCCAGATGTCATCAGCAAGACAGGCATGAGACCAGACATCGCTCTCCACTCTGACTCCTCGAAACAAGTGATTCTGATAGAACTCACTGTGCCATACGAAAGCAGAATGGAAGAAGCACATATCTACAAGACCGAAAAATACGCCGGTCTTGCCAGCACCCTGAAGAAAGCAGGTCTGCGGGTCAAAATCTTCGCCATAGAGGTCGGGGCAAGAGGGTTTGTGGGCACCTCCGCTTATGATCTCATGAAACAACTCGCCATTTCTGGGAAGA
>JAPXFY010002393.1:0-10000 GCA_030674185.1 Monoplex corrugatus
GTGAAATCTACACACACGCTCACACACGCACGACACACACACACACACACACACACACACACACACACACACACACACACACACACACACACACACACACACACACACACACACACCACACACACACACACACAAGAACGATCAAAGGAACGAATGAATGGTGTCACTAGTTAGTTTCAGTGGTGCATTATAAATAAAGTGCTTCAAGCTCACTTTGCCATGTTACTAAAATTTTCACAAACAGCTTAAAGGCTTGTTGTGTGAAATCTACACACACGCACACCACACACACACACCACACACACACACACACACACACACACACATACGCACGCATGCATGCACGCATGCACGCACGCACACACACACACAGACACACACACAGACACACACACGTCAAATATATCTGTTTTAAAGCCATTGGTAATCTGCTCTCTATGTCTCTGTCTCTGTCTGTCTCTGTATCTCTGTCTCTGTATCTCTGTCAGTATCTGTCTCTGTCTCTGTCTCTGTCTCTCTGTCTCTCTCTCTCTCTCTCTGGCTCTCTCTCACTCACTCACTTGCACACAAGTCAAATATATCTTCTGTTTTAAAGCCATGGATAACCTGCTCTCTCTGTCTCTCTCTAATTCTCCCTGTCTATCTGTCTGTCTGTCTTTCTGCCTGTCTGTTTTTCTGTGTGTCTGTCTCTGTCTCTCTGTGTCTCTCGTTCTTTTTATCATTTTTTTTGCTTTGTTACATTTATCTTCAAACCATTCACCATTCTGATCGTTTCTTTTTGCCAGAATGACTTTTACTATACATGCTTGCGCCAGTCTGTTTTAAAACCATTGGCAGTCTGCTTTCTCTCTGTCTTTGTCTCTCTCTCTCTCTCTCTCTCTCTCTCTCTCTGCCTGTCTGTCTGTCTGTCTGCCTGTCTGTCTGTCTGTCTCTCTTTCTTGTTATCATTTTTTTTGCTTTGTTACATTTGTCATCAAACCATTCTGATCGTTATTTTTGTTTTGTTTTGCGAGAATGACTTTTACCGTACATGCTTACACCAGTTTTTATCAGACTCTCCACAGAACTGTTTGGAGCGTCATCTACGTTACATCAGTGTCTCATCATTATCATGTGCCATGTCGCATCATGGCATTGGCCATCATGGCCTTCCATACGAATCTATCCCTTGTCGCCGCAGGTACATCTCCCACCCTCTCTGTCCTCAGCCAACCTGCAAGTCCGTCCAATATTTTCTCCCTGGCGTTCTTTAATCAGTATCTAACGTTGTTAAAATCTTGGCCAGCTTATTCTGGATGGTTTAATATGATTTTCGGCGCGGGACTTTCAAAGCAGACGGACGTGTGCGTGGTGTTCTCTTCTTGTGGCAAAAATAGGAGTGTTTCCATGCTGACGAAGTTGTGATTTTTTTTTAGCATAAATACTGCTGATGTGTTGTGTGTGTGTGTGTGTGTGTGTGTGTGTGTGTGTGTGTGTGTGTGTGTGTGTGTGTGTGTGTGTGTGTGTGTGTGTGTGTGTGGTGTGTGTGTGTGTGTGTGTGTGTGTGTGTGCACTGACTAGAAACATTTAATTGGATACAACAGTCATGGGTTCATCATCATCATATGCCATGCCACGTGGCGTTGGTGATCATGGCCCTCAATATGAATCATCTTTTGTCGCTGAAAGTACTTCTCTCACATTGTCTGTCTTTATTCACTGCTCCAGTCCAATATTCACTCCCAGGGTCTACCTGGTGCTCTTTTCCCTCCAGCTTTCTTGTTGTGACTAAGCGCTCTAATTTCTCTTGGATTGGCTGTAATTAATGTCTGATAATTATATCACACAAAGGATGATTATTTAAGAAAATGTAAACACGATCCATATAATTTATTCATGGACTGTCGTGATTATTAAGACGTGCACTATCGTGTAATGAGAGGAGTTCATGCACACAAGGTCAGTGTTTTATGATTTGTTTTTATGGAACTAAAGGACATGTTTACTGATGATGAAGATATTTGAGCCATCTGCGCGTGTACTTTATAGACCATGACTGGTATTCACCGTGGTAAAAGTAATACAGGGGCTTGCTTAATATGAAAAAAAAAGTAGATGAATAAGTAAACTTATAAAAAAAATGATACTGCGAGAGATGTCTCGCTATGACGCCAACATCATTCAGTTCATGGGGGATTGACAGTTTGCTCAAATGCAGCATGAACTGCAGTTACACTCGAATGGAATATAGAGTAACATTGATAAAAAGTTCAGGAGCTTAACAACAGCGTCACAGACATTTTGAGTAAGAAAAGTAAAACAGGAAACTGAGGACAGTAAAGAGGACAAAGAGATCATCATATACAGACTTGTCAAACTGGTGAGAACAATCGACAGAGTGAAAGAAAATGCAAAAAGCATGCAACTTAAATTCATTAATGTTGAGGAAACTTACCAGGAGGACAATGCTACACCTATTCAGATCATTGTTGATCTTTTAAAGTATCATGATCCCAATCCCAGCTCGAGACAAGGAGACATTAGAGGGCTTTCCATATTGGTAAACCACGGTACCCAGGAAGTGGTTCTAAGCCTGTTTTTGTGCCATTTTGTAGATGCTGTGACAGAATGGCGGTGTTGAGGGGAATGGAGGAGCGGACAACTCAGGGACAACCTTAGACTGAGTGGAATCAGGATGACAGCAGACCTTACCTTAAGACAAAAGAAGACAATGGATTTCCAGCCCAGTCTCGGTAAGATTGCGTATTATTACAACACACAAACAAACTGCCAGTCAGAGACAGGCGACAAACCCACTCCTGAATCAACGAAGAATGATGAAGATTGGCCTCACATCGAGCCTCACAAGCCATACGGACCCAAGAGAAGGTGGTATAGTTACTACAGAGATCAACTACAGAGACACACTACAACGTCGTATAAAGACCACAGGGAAGGTGATTCCACGTTGTCTCTGTATAGCACTGTAGATGACACTCGGTACCAAGACCGTCAAGGTTGTTACGATCATGCAGTGACAGCGAGAGAGTTTTCCCCTACAAATCATTATACTACCTGAAACACTGGAAAAAATCAGACAAGGTAATTTAATCGTAACACTATACTAAAGAACACCACACCGGCTGTATCAGGTGAGCGTTCCTACAGTCTTGTAACGCAAGATGAACGACGGCCAGACACGGAGCACAGAAAGGTGGCGTTTATTAATTAAAGAGAAAGACAACAGACCACGCAGTAATACTTCAAGAAGACACAGACACCAGGTACGGCAAGGGTCAACAAGGACTTACCCACAGACAGGAAAGTGGGACTGCTTGTGTGCTATTCAACATCAGTGACCATGATAGTAGTTGTCAACTGTTAAATGCCACAGCGGAAAGCGATGTCCTTCTTCAATAAACTCCAAACTTTAAAAACTTCATCAAGTTAATTGTCTTTGATGAGTTTGAAACCTACCCTCTTCTAGTATAGTTTGATATCTACGTTCTGTTTTATAATTATCTAATGGTTGGTCCTATTGTACACACGGTTGTATGCTACTGTTTCATCAGTAAAGACCTGGGACTGTAGTCTGCTGAATCACGAGGAAACATTTCTTGACCTCGTAAAAGAAGTTTGTGTTTTATCCTAATGGTTGGAGTAGGTACAATTTTTATACTTTACCTTTTTGGATGTTTGAAACAGTCACTGACCATAATTAACGCGAGCAGGTTGGTTGTTTTGATAGGGTCGTGGTTTCAAGATCTAATATCACGAGTTCAATCTTAGCCCTCAGCATTAAAAACTGGCTTGTTTGCTGTCCGTCCTAATGTTTCCAGCCCTCAGCATTAAAAACTGGCTTGTTTGCTGTCCGTCCTAATGTTTCCAGCCCTCAGCATTAAAAACTGGCTTGTTTGCTGTCCGTCCTAATGTTTCCAGCCCTCAGCATTAAAAACTGGCTTGTTTGCTGTCCATCCTAATGTTTCCATTCCTCAGCATTAAAAACTGGCTTGTTTGCTGTCCATCCTAATGTTTCCATCACTCAGCATTAAAAACTGGCTTGTTTGCTATCCATCCTAATGTTTCCATCCCTCAGCATTAAAAACTGGCTTGTTTGCTGTCCATCCTAATGTTTCCAGCCCTCATCATTAAAAACTGGCTTGTTTGCTGTCCATCCTAATGTTTCCAGCCCTCAGCATTAAAAACTGGCTGTTTGCTGTCCATCCTAATGTTTCCAGCCCTCAGCATTAAAAACTGGCTTGTTTGCTGTCCGTCCTAATGTTTCCAGCCCTCAGCATTAAAAACTGGCTTGTTTGCTGTCCGTCCTAATGTTTCCAGCCCTCAGCATTAAAAACTGGCTTGTTTGCTGTCCGTCCTAATGTTTCCAGCCCTCAGCATTAAAAACTGGCTTGTTTGCTGTCCGTCCTAATGTTTCCATCCCTCAGCATTAAAAACTGGCTTGTTTGCTGTCCGTCCTAATGTTTCCATCCCTCAGCATTAAAAACTGGCTTGTTTGCTGTCCGTCCTAATGTTTCCATCCCTCAGCATTAAAAACTGGCTTGTTTGCTGTCCATCCTAATGTTTCCAGCCCTCAGCATTAAAAACTGGCTTGTTTGCTGTCCGTCCTAATGTTTCCATCCCTCAGCATTAAAAACTGGCTTGTTTGCTGTCCGTCCTAATGTTTCCATCCCTCAGCATTAAAAACTGGCTTGTTTGCTGTCCATCCTAATGTTTCCAGCCCGCAGCATTAAAAACTGGCTTGTTAGCTGTCCGTCCTAATGTTTCCAGCCCGCAGCATTAAAAACTGGCTTGTTTGCTGTCCGTCCCAATGTTTCCAGCCCTCAGCATTAAAAACTGGCTTGTTTGCTGTCCGTCCTAATGTTTCCATCCCTCAGCATTAAAAACTGGCTTGTTTGCTGTCCATCCTAATGTTTCCATCCCTCAGCATTAAAAACTGGCTTGTTTGCAGTCCATCCTAATGTTTCCATCCCTCAGCATTAAAAACTGGCTTGTTTGCTGTCCATCCTAATGTTTCTATTCCTCAGCATTAAAAACTGGCTTGTTTGCTGTCCGTCCTAATGTTTCCAGCCCTCAGCATTAAAAACTGGCTTGTTTGCTGTCCGTCCTAATGTTTCCAGCCCTCAGCATTAAAAACTGGCTTGTTTGCTGTCCATCCTGTTTCCAGCCCTCAGCATTAAAAACTGGCTTGTTTGCTGTCCATCCTGTTTCCAGCCCTCAGCATTAAAAACTGGCTTGTTTGCTGTCCGTCCTAATGTTTCCAGCCCTCAGCATTAAAAACTGGCTTGTTTGCTGTCCATCCTAATGTTTCCAGCCCTCAGCATTAAAAACTGGCTTGTTTGCTGTCCGTCCTAATGTTTCCAGCCCTCAGCATTAAAAACTGGCTTGTTTGCTGTCCGTCCTAATGTTTCCAGCCCTCAGCATTAAAAACTGGCTTGTTTGCTGTCCGTCCTAATGTTTCCAGCCCTCAGCATTAAAAACTGGCTTGTTTGCTGTCCGTCCTAATGTTTCCAGCCCTCAGCATTAAAAACTGGCTTGTTTGCTGTCCGTCCTAATGTTTCCAGCCCTCAGCATTAAAAACTGGCTTGTTTGCTGTCCGTCCTAATGTTTCCAGCCCTCAGCATTAAAAACTGGCTTGTTTGCTGTCCATCCTAATGTTTCCATCCCTCAGCATTAAAAACTGGCTTGTTTGCTGTCCGTCCTAATGTTTCCAGCCCTCAGCATTAAAAACTGGCTTGTTTGCTGTCCATCCTAATGTTTCCAGCCCTCAGCATTAAAAACTGGCTTGTTTGCTGTCCATCCTAATGTTTCCATCCCTCAGCATTAAAAACTGGCTTGTTTCCTGTCCGTCCTAATGTTTCCATCCCTCAGCATTAAAAACTGGCTTGTTTGCTGTCCATCCTAATGTTTCCATCCCTCAGCATTAAAAACTGGCTTGTTTGCTGTCCGTCCTAATGTTTCCATCCCTCAGCATTAAAAACTGGCTTGTTTGCTGTCCATCCTAATGTTTCCAGCCCTCAGCATTAAAAACTGGCTTGTTTGCTGTCCATCCTAATGTTTCCAGCCCTCAGCATTAAAAACTGGCTTGTTTGCTGTCCATCCTAATGTTTCCATCCCTCAGCATTAAAAACTGGCTTGTTTGCTGTCCATCCTAATGTTTCCATCCCTCAGCATTAAAAACTGGCTTGTTTGCTGTCCATCCTAATGTTTCCAGCCCTCAGCATTAAAAACTGGCTTGTTTGCTGTCCATCCTAATGTTTCCAGCCCTCAGCATTAAAAACTGGCTTGTTTGCTGTCCATCCTAATGTTTCCATCCCTCAGCATTACAAACTGGCTTGTTTGCTGTCCATCCTAATGTTTCCACCCTCAGCATTAAAAACTGGCTTGTTTGCTGTCCGTCCTAATGTTTCCATCCCTCAGCATTAAAAACTGGCTTGTTTGCTGTCCGTCCTAATGTTTCCATCCCTCAGCATTAAAAACTGGCTTGTTTGCTGTCCATCCTAATGTTTCCAGCCCTCAGCATTAAAAACTGGCTTGTTTGCTGTCCGTCCTAATGTTTCCATCCCTCAGCATTAAAAACTGGCTTGTTTGCTGTCCGTCCTAATGTTTCCATCCCTCAGCATTAAAAACTGGCTTGTTTGCTGTCCTCCTAATGTTTCCAGCCCGCAGCATTAAAAACTGGCTTGTTAGCTGTCCGTCCTAATGTTTCCAGCCCCAGCATTAAAAACTGGCTTGTTTGCTGTCCGTCCAATGTTTCCAGCCCTCAGCATTAAAAACTGGCTTGTTTGCTGTCCTCCTAATGTTTCCATCCCTCAGCATTAAAAACTGGCTTGTTTGCTGTCCATCCTAATGTTTCCATCCCTCAGCATTAAAAACTGGCTTGTTTGCTGTCCATCCTAATGTTTCCATCCCTCAGCATTAAAAACTGGCTTGTTTGCTGTCCATCCTAATGTTTCATTCCTCAGCATTAAAAACTGGCTTGTTTGCTGTCCGTCCTAATGTTTCCAGCCCTCAGCATTAAAAACTGGCTTGTTTGCTGTCCGTCCTAATGTTTCCACCCTCAGCATTAAAAACTGGCTTGTTTGCTGTCCATCCTGTTTCCAGCCCTCAGCATTAAAAACTGGCTTGTTTGCTGTCCATCCTGTTTCAGCCCTCAGCATTAAAAACTGGCTTGTTTGCTGTCCGTCCTAATGTTTCCAGCCCTCAGCATTAAAAACTGGCTTGTTTGCTGTCCATCCTAATGTTTCCAGCCCTCAGCATTAAAAACTGGCTTGTTTGCTGTCCGTCCTAATGTTTCCAGCCCTCAGCATTAAAAACTGGCTTGTTTGCTGTCCGTCCTAATGTTTCCAGCCTCAGCATTAAAAACTGGCTTGTTTGCTGTCCGTCCTAATGTTTCCAGCCCTCAGCATTAAAAACTGGCTTGTTTGCTGTCCGTCCTAATGTTTCCAGCCCTCAGCATTAAAAACTGGCTTGTTTGCTGTCCTCCTAATGTTTCCAGCCCTCAGCATTAAAAACTGGCTTGTTTGCTGTCCGTCCTAATGTTTCCAGCCCTCAGCATTAAAAACTGGCTTGTTTGCTGTCCATCCTAATGTTTCCATCCCTCAGCATTAAAAACTGGCTTGTTTGCTGTCCGTCCTAATGTTTCCAGCCCTCAGCATTAAAAACTGGCTTGTTTGCTGTCCATCCTAATGTTTCCAGCCTCAGCATTAAAAACTGGCTTGTTTGCTGTCCATCCTAATGTTTCCATCCCTCAGCATTAAAAACTGGCTTGTTTCTGTCCGTCCTAATGTTTCCATCCCTCAGCATTAAAAACTGGCTTGTTTGCTGTCCATCCTAATGTTTCCATCCCTCAGCATTAAAAACTGGCTTGTTTGCTGTCCGTCCTAATGTTTCCATCCCTCAGCATTAAAAACTGGCTTGTTTGCTGTCCATCCTAATGTTTCCAGCCCTCAGCATTAAAAACTGGCTTGTTTGCTGTCCATCCTAATGTTTCCAGCCCTCAGCATTAAAAACTGGCTTGTTTGCTGTCCATCCTAATGTTTCCATCCCTCAGCATTAAAAACTGGCTTGTTTTGCTGTCCATCCTAATGTTTCCATCCCTCAGCATTAAAAACTGGCTTGTTTGCTGTCCATCCTAATGTTTCCAGCCCTCAGCATTAAAAACTGGCTTGTTTGCTGTCCATCCTAATGTTTCCAGCCCTCAGCATTAAAAACTGGCTTGTTTGCTGTCCATCCTAATGTTTCCATCCCTCAGCATTACAAACTGGCTTGTTTGCTGTCCATCCTAATGTTTCCAGCCCTCAGCATTAAAAACTGGCTTGTTTGCTGTCCATCCTAATGTTTCCAGCCCTCAGCATTAAAAACTGGCTTGTTTGCTGTCCATCCTAATGTTTCCATCATTCTAGTGGTGTCAGCATAGTGTTCCATAGATTTGCCCCCTCCCGCCATTGCCATTCCAAGACATTACTTTGTAGAGTTTTGCACAGGCTCAGAGTGTATGTCAGATAATTGTTGGCATTTTGGAGTGGAACGCATATGGAATTGTCTGCGACGAATCCCGCTTGAAGAAACTCCAACCTCCAAATGATGTAGACTAAATTAACAAGTATAGACCTGGTTGGTGCAGAAATCAAGCTTCTGTCTTTCAGTCTGATTGTGCGGAGTCGAATCTTCCTTGAAAAATTCTGTCCATACAGTCATCCTCCGTCCAGCTATGAATGGGTACCCGACTTTGTTCAAGACTGGGAAAGGCAAGGCAGCGTGGGAAAAAGAAATGGGCTCCCTCCACATAGATCTGACCTGACAATAGTTGAGGTGTTTACTATCTCTCTCTCTCTCTCTACGATCTCACGGCCGTGGGACAATATTTACATTTTAATTTTGTTTTAACAAGTTGTCGTTGCGTGATCAGTATCATTATTGAACACTGCTGAAATTCTAGCCCCATTACTGTCGACGATAGGCCCTGTAGCGATCAGAAGACCGCTGTAGCAGAAATGCTCAGCCAGTGATCGAACACCCACTGATCCCGCAGCAACAGGGAGAGCGCGCGAGCCATTGGCTGGGATCTGGTGCACGTCTGGCGAGCTGCAGCAGACGACAGGCTTGGCGCGCTGATGTGAACTGGTGGAAACTGTGGTTTGCTTGTTGTATTTTCACTTTGCTCTCCAGTTTTTAATCACTCGCCCGCACGCTCCCAACATCTTCTTTACAAGGTGGACGGACCGAGGTTTTGTTTTTCTTCAGTGATGGAATTAATTCGTCGTTGACGACGTTGAAAACGCGCTCTGGAGTGTTGGCAAAACTGCCACGTTCGGCGTGAAGTTGTGTTTTGTGGCGTCAGCTGTGTGCTGATTGTGGTGGTGTCGTTGAGGTTTTGTTTTCAATTCGACTTGGATTTACTGTTTACATTTGTGTGTTCACACCCTCCAGACCTCTTCCAACATCACTTTCCTTTGTGTTTAAAATTTGTTTGAGTTTCCAGATATTTACTGACTGATAATATAAACCTATGTCAAATCAACACATGTTTAAAGCAACTCTTACAAAAGTAAAAAAAAAAACTGAAATAAAAATCGCTGGATAGAAAACAAAAAATAAAGACTTTTATCTGTTTAAATTGTATACATCGGTGCGTCTACATGTTCCAAACTTCTTCCAGTGGCACAACACAGGATTTTATTTTAACAGAAACAAGTACTGATCATTAAAACTGACTCCAGCCATCACACATTTCCAACGACTGTCTGTAAAACTTAGAAAACTGGAACGAAAATCTCATTTCCTTAATATAATAATTTTCTCATAAAAAAAAAGTTAGCTCAGTCCCCAAATACTGACCGATCATACCAGATTTGTGGCCGACCAACGCAAACACTTATTCCATGAAACTGTTTGCAGAACTTAAGAAAATGAAATGAAGATCACTGGATAGAAACAAATATTGTGAAGCGTTTCACTGCTTCGTCCTCGGAATCAGCAGGATATAGTATGCCGACTGATC